>JANITW010000004.1:50512636-50537023 GCA_027564335.1 Erythroxylum williamsii | reverse complement strand
ATCAATCTGATTCTTTTGGAAAATTAAAATAGAGACATGGGGCTATTAATGTTATGAAGGAGCTGAGCTATAATGTAGCCTCTAAGAATTTCAATTTCAGGTCGGAATTTAGATGTAGTGTTTAGTATCGATTTTGTAATGGCCGAACAAAACCAACTAAGTTACTCACCTCAGAACTTCCGAGCTATTGCCGGGAAGTCTCTGCTATATCGAAGGATCGCCGCTCCACTTGAGCCTCTATAACAATCAGAATAACCCAACATTATCAATTGCACAATTTCTGACTTTCAATAATGCATATGTAGTGAATAAATTATATACTATACAGGTTATGACATTCCCGATCCTATACCCGAATCTTTCCAATTCAATTCATTCATTCCAATTGATAGCAATCCCTCATACCATAATTCAATTGACTATCTTACGAACTCTCCAAAGCCAAATTCCAAGATGTTAGAATTATCCTTAAATCAAAATCAAATTCACTATTTAATCACCATCCGATTTCGAGAACCATCGAAATACATTCTGAACTTCAATTCTTAACTCTCTAAATTTCCCTCAATCAAAAACCAATTCAATAGAAATTTAACCTCAAATCATTTAATCAAAACATTCTCCTTCAATATCAAAAAATGGGTTCCCTCGCCACGATGTATGCTCCCTGGCCGCGGCGAAACTTCTCGCGTACGTTGCGACGTACGTCGTCGCTCATCGCGACGTGCGAGAGACAGACGCTCGCCGCGGCGTGCGTATCTGCTCGTCACGACGTTTGACAAGATTCGGCTTGTCACAGCGTAGAATTAAATATGCGTCACGACGTGCAAGAAGGGGAAGGCTCGCCGCGGCGTGTTCATCACACGTCGCGACGTGCGAACCCAGAATTGCGTCCGAAACCCAGAAAATCCAGATCTGCAGATTTCTAAACCATTACAATTCCATTCTAAACACTCCAAAACCACTTCATATACTATACTTAACTCATTTCTAACCTCAAATCCTTCTAAAATCAATCATCCCTCAAATCCCCAAATCAAAAACAACATATTTCCTCAAAACCTATTCCATCCGAAACCTATAACTTCTTAAACGATTAATAACTTAATTCAATCATCACATCAAACGACTTAAGACATAAAGAAGTAGTAACTTACTTGATTAATCCTTGCAAAGCTTCAAAACACACAAGAAACTCAAATCTCCAAGCTTAGGCACACCCACGATTATCTCCCATTTCTCCACCAAAGTTCATTTTCATCCAATCCAGGGCTTAAGCTAGGTTAAAGATGATGATTGGAACAATTTAAGAGAAGGAAAATGGAAACAATCAAACAAAATGGAGATCCACGTAGGAGAAGAGAAGAAGAAAATTCTTTCAAAAGGAAGAGGATCGTGGGAGCCAAGTTTTAAAACTAGGGTTTATAAACAAAAGGGCTTAGGGCTTGTTTGGCAATTTCTCAAGCCACAAGCCCAATTCTTATGGTCTAAACTTCAAATCTTATTCAAATTTTCTCCCAATTTTGCAATGATTCTGAATAATAAATTCTAAAATCATAACTCAAATTTTCTCATATCAATTGTCAATCAATTTCGGAACTGGAATTCAATTAATCAGTCCTCTGGCCAAATTTCCGGTTCGGACTCGTATCTCTAAAATTCTCGAAAAATTCCTAAAAATCCTCAAAATTAGAAAACACATGTTCCTATACTCCAATTCCAATTCTCAACTTCCTAAATTCAATTTCTCATTCTAATTCCATAATTAAATCATAACTTGTACCATAATCACCCAATTTTTTCCAATTCACAAAATTAAATCGAGAAATTGTCATACATGCATGTACATTCATATGCTTATACAATAGTAATCATTTATAAATGATATGGAGGCTAAAATGCATATGCAAATCAACAATATGCATGCACTTGATCCTACTCATCCGAATTACCAATATGCCCCTCATATCGGTAACGGGATGTTACATGATTCTTGAAGCAATGGATTCGTAAGACATAGAGGGACATTTCTCTAGAAGAAATTTTTATCAAATGGCTTAATTTACCTGATTGAAATAATCAGACAAGATGTCAGTTTTAAAGATCAATGAAGGGGCAACTTTGGAAGTTTACTTAAAGGGTTAAGTTTATGGGCTTAAATGGAGGGGAATATAGGTCATTCCTCATTCATTAAATGACATGGCACTATAAAAGCAAGTGAGCTATCATTTTAAGAGGCAACCCACGATACTTAAGAGAAAAGAATGAAAGAAATAAGAAGAGAAAGGAGAAGATAGAAGCATTCGGTGCTGGAGAAGGAGAAAGAAAAGGGGAGAAAGCTAGGGCTCGATTTCTCTACCACTTGAAGAGAGATTTTAGCATTGTTTCAAGAGAGAAAAGGTGGGGAATGAAGAGAGCTCCTTCATGAACTAAGAAAATCCGAAATTTGGAGAAGATGAAGGGAAATTTTAATGTGGAATAAAGAAGGAGGCTTTGAAGCAATTGAGGCACAAAGCAAGTTGTTAGCATGGATATGAGGTGGGTACCCGTTTATAATAGAATTTATAAGCCACTACTTCTTTCTTTAAACAAAGAGATTTTCTAATTTCAATTGCATCATAAATGTTACATCATTGTATGAATGATTTGAAAAATCATTACTGATTCAATGCATGAACTTTTCATTAATTGCAAAATACATTGTGTTATGCCTCGAAAGATTCCATGGTATTTCGTATATTCGAAAAAGATCATTCGATAAATTGATTTGAGCATGATATGTGCTTTTGTGTGGGCGAGAGAGAGCTTGTTTTGTTAGTCTCGTGCACGATGACCCCCCATAGCCTTCTCTCGGCTGCCCGCTTGGGCCCACGAGATCCTGAGAAATCGGACTTGTCGTGTTTACAGTAAAACTTTGGTTTTTTGTCGTGTTTATGGAACTCTCGAGCCATTATGTTTGCATTTGCATTGTGAAGTGATATGATTGATGCATCCATGTTTTGGAAATTGTGATTTCGACTACTGCGAGAAAAGAACTTTTGAAAATGTGCTTTATGGGTTTCAAACAAAGTTTCTGCAAGAAAAGAAAAGAAAAGTGTTTTTAAAGGTTTTGCTTATTTATTTGTTATAAACTGTTACCCACGAGCTATAAGCTCACCCCCCTTCATTCCCATCCACAGGTGATGAGAAGAAGATCGGGTAAAGAAAAGTGAAGGTTTCCATTTGTATGTGTTCATATGGTATAATTTGTTTAGCTAAGTGATTGCTAAGAAATTTAGAATTGTTGTGTATTCATTTTGAGAATGTATTCTGAATTCTGGACATATGTATTGGATTAAGTTATGGATTTGTATATGGAATAGTAAAATGAATTATGATTCGAGTTATGGATTTTGTGTATGGAAATTGGGTATATGATTGTGATGGTTGGTCTGAAATATTTAAAGTGCTAATCGTTTGAGAATTGATGGTATTTAAATTGGAATGTGTGCGATTTTATGGAAATGAAAAGTGAGAGTTTAAATCGATGAGATATGATTGTATATGAAGAAGCAAATAAATTGAGTTTGAGTGCGAATGATTTCAATTGGATATTGAAGTCACTTTGTAAGAGATGGAATGGAAATGAAAGAAAGAAAAAAAATGTACACGGATTTGGATTAGTTTAGACCGATAGTCTTAAGGTTTCCAACGTGATGCTTTTCCTAAAATATTTGTTCACGGATGTCGAATAAATTGGTTTCGTTCGATTTGATCTGAAGTTTTCTTTGTATATGATTTTGCCTCTGCCTTATGTTCCTTTCGTTCAATTTCGATTTTGTTTTGTTCCGTTTTTATTTCGTGTTCCGGTTGGGGTCTGGTCTCTCCAGATCGGGTCCCAACAAAGCAGCACTTAACCACCCTAAAGACTAATCCGAGCATGATTAAGACTAGTTCAGTGAACAAAGTGATCCGGAGCGATGTGACATAAATGGACGTACGAACGCAACCATGCATGCAAAACTGTCTTTTGCACAACGAGAGGCTAACCATAGAGCGTTATATATTTTAGCACACAAGGACATAGTATACCAAATCAACAATTTCCACTTACCTGTTGCAGACGAGATGGAGCATGAGCACACTGACAGGGAGGTGGAGGACACTAGAAGGATTAGTTATCCCACACAACAAAAGAGTTTTACAACTCCACAACCCAAACTGTCAGATCCTGTTCCTGATACTAGAGGGGAGGGAGATGTGACGATGGTACATGACATGCAGTAGGAGTTCCAACAAACGGACTCCGAGATAGTCGCAGTAGGAGCTATCAAAATTGAAATTAGGAACAACCATGCTTGAGAACGGTGGTGTCTGTCAAACTACAATATAGTATGTCAATAATCATATGGAACTGCCAAGGAGCGGGAGGGAAGTTGCTGAAACCTGTGATGTTGCACTTCATTTAAATGTATAAACCTTTCATGGTGGTCCTAGTGGCAACTAGAATTAGTGGCAGCCGAGCTGATCAAGTCATTCGTACTTAGGTTTTAAATAGTCCTTTAGAGTCAAAGCTGTAGGTTATTCTAGGGGTATCTAGTTATTATGAACATACTGGTAGCAAATTGCCAATTTTTCTATAACTCTATATGTAAGGATGGGTCTATCTTTGTTTTCACAATAATTTATGTCAGTTCACAGCACTAATATAAAAAATACCTATGACAGAACTTGATGAAGATCAAATAGATTACTTCGGGAGCTTGGATAGTAGGAGGCAACTTCAATGCTAAACTAAAAGCAGAAGATAAGCGAGGCAGGGCTAGCACGGGGTATATCGTAAACAAAATTTTCAAGATTGTGTTAAAAATGTTAGTTCCAAGACCTCAGCTATTCGGGTCCACGATTCACTTGGCGAAGGGGCAATTTAGTAGCACAGCTTGACAGAGCATTTTGTTCTAATGAATGGCACGAAGTATTTCACACTACCACAATATACCATCTCCTTTTCATAAAATCAGATCACCAACTGCTCTTGATTAAAATTCAATAGAAGGATCAAGCCAACATACTCGCCCGACCTTTTCAGTTCCAAGCCTCCTGGCTTGTGAACAAATCCTTTGGTCCATTTTTGCACACTCATTCAGTAACCAAGCCTCATGATTTCTATGGATCTCTCTGATGTTTTGCAAGAAAGTTGAAGAGATGGAATAAAGAGGAATTTGGTGACATTTTTCAACGCAAAAAAAGCTTTTGACATGCCTAGCAGGCATCCAGCGCGCACTCGAAGTACGATAATCCGATATGCTAGTGCAGCTGGAGGTGATCCTTAGACATGAACTCGAGCAAGTATTAGGTGAGGAAGAACTATTCTGGCATCGACAATCCCGAACCTATTGGTTAGCTCACAGTGATAGGAATACAAAATTTTATCATGCAACGACCAAGAATAAACAAAAACACACCACTGTAAGTTTTCTGCGAGCTGGATGATGGAAGTTTGATCTCAGAACATATAGCTCTATGACAATTGGCCAAGGATTATTTCAGCAACTATATACAAGCGCAGACAGAAGAAGATCATCCATAGTTAATCGCTTACAATCGTATTTACCTGAATTAGTGGCACCAAACCAATGTAGCTTTATTTCACATCGACTGATTACAAACAATATAATCATAGTGTAGGAAGTTATTCACACTATGAGGAAAAAGAGAGGAAAATCAGGATATCTCGCTATAAAAGTTGACTTAGAAAAAGCTTATGACCATTTGAACTAGGAATTCATTAAGGAAACGTTGATGAATGTGGGTTTACCAGAAAATCTCATCAGCCTCATAATGAAATGTATCACTACTATTTCCAAGCAAGTCAATTGGGGAGGCGAGCTTTCGGATGTCTTTATACCTACTTGAGGAATCTGACAAGGGGATCCATTATCACCATATATATTTGTCCTTTGTCTAGAGAGGTTGGGTCATTTGATCAGCCAATGAAGGAAGATGGAACCCGATACACCTGAGTCGTCGTGGTCCTGCCTTATCACATCTCTTTTTCGTAAACGATCTCATTTTATTCCTGAAAATACACGATGATCAGGTGACGGTTATACATCATATCTTAGAACTCTTCTACTTAGCTTCTGGCCAAAAGGTGAGTAAAGAAAAAATGAAGTGTTTTTATTCTAAGAACATTCCTCATATTCGGGCTCACAAGTTCAGCCAAAAGTTGGGGTTCCAACACTCACAAAATTTAGGAAGATACCTTGGAGTGCCGATCATCCATGAGCATACCTCGCCCTACCAATATATTATAGATAATGTGAAGAGGAAACTAGATGGGTGGCATGGGAAATTTCTATCTTTGGCAAGTAGGCTCACCTTAATCCAGTCAATACTATCAGCTCTGCGTATATGCACGATGCAAACTGTGAGACTCCCTCGCCAATTATGTGATGAGCTTGAAAGAATCATGCGTCAATTCCTATGGGGATCAACTATGAAGCAAACCAAGAGCAACTTGGTGAACTGGGAATTAGTGTGTAAGTCGAAAGTGGAAGGAGGGTTGGGGATTAGGAAAATAAGGGAACATAATGATGCGCTATTGGCACAACTCATATGGATTCTTATCAATCGACTAGATGCGCTATAGGTAAAATTTCTAAGTATAAAGTATAAATTTGACAGATCCAATTTACCGTCTTCCATCTCAGCTACTAGCGGATCTATGGTATGGCAAGGAATAGCTGCGGTATAGGCAGATGTGATCTGAGGTATTAAATGGGTGGTGGTCAATGGTGCAACGACGAAATTCTGGCATGATGCATGGGTACATGATCTAGGACCACTCAGAGACCAAGCTCTACAACCAACTCCAAGGCACTTGCTGAATCAATCGATAAAGACGATTGTGGACGAAAATGGAGAATAGTGGTGGAACCTATTTCAAGCTATATTACCCACATCGGTATGCATGGCAATTGCAGGTCTTCTTTCCCTATGCACACATTTTGGCCAGGATCGAGTGATCTAGGGAGCATCCAAAAATGGTATATATTTCACAATGTCTGCATACAACTTGATCGATAGGCAGGATGATAACAGTAGAAATAGGTACTGGGAAAATATATGGAAATGGGAAGGCTCACAAAGAATCAAAGCTTTTCTATGGCTTCTCGGTTATGGCAAACTCCTCACTAATTAACAATGATATCTCATACATCAAGCCCCAGACCCTTACTGCCAGTGCTGTGGCAAAACCAAATCCATTTTGCATGTAATACAAGACAGGTGTAGTTCCCGAAAATTCTAGACAGGATTCTCTAATAGAGTCCTCTTCGAGGATTTTTTTAAGGAGGAGAAAAACCAATGGCTATTAGGCAATTCACAACAACATCTGTAAATTCAAGGACTCGATTGGTCAATAGTTTTTGGAACGGCTTGCTAGTTCCTGTGGTTCTGGAGAAATAAAATAATATTTGACCTGAGTTTTTCTTGGTCGGTAAACCCTCATGTAATTGTTCTCGAGTATGTACGATTGATCGTGGATGCTAAGGAATTGGTGGGTAGAGCACTACTGCATCCCAGGATGCGAGTGGAGACACTCGTGGGTTGGAGAAACCCACCGCAGGGCTAGATACACCTCAATATAGATGGAGCTTATAAAGTTTCTTCATTGTGGACTACAGCAGGAGGAGTCCTTTGGGACAACACTAGAACATGGATAGGAGGTTTTGCACATAATATAGGTTTCTGTACATCTGTTTGTGCTGAAATCTAGGGGGTATTCGCAAGATTACAACTTGCAAGGACACTTGGGTATTGGAGAGTGGAGCTAGATGTGGATTCGCTGATTGTCATTAACATACTATTCTCCTCTGCTCAATCACACGTACCTTACAACACTCTGCTATTGGGTATTCAACAATTACTAAACCACAAGTGGATCGTGAAAGCTAAGCATGTTTACTGTAAGGCTAATAGAGCTGCGGATTGGCTAGCTAACTATGCCAGTTCACTAGAACTTGGCATACACTGGTATCAAAACCCTTCTATGAGTTGTTCTTCTATCCTCCTAGAGGATGTCACTAGGGTATCCTTACCCTGCCTAATTATCCTTTTGAACCAAAAAAGTCCCCATGTTTAGAAAAATTCAAGTCATGCTTTGTGGGGTTGAAGATTACTGTCTATACTAATCATTTGACCATATAGTACATCTTAAGCAAAAAGCAAACCAAGCTAAGACTAACTAGATGAATCATTCTTCTTAAAGAGTTTGATTTAGAGATTTGGAATAAGAATGGAACTAAAGAATTTGATAGCTGACCTTCTTTCTAGATTAAAGAAAGAGTATAATAAGAATGGTAATGATGAGCTATCCATTTATGACTATCTTTCAGATGATCCCAATATAAGTGGTTCAATAAGCTCTTATTTCTTTAGAAATGGTGAACAAATGATCATATGGAAAATAAACATCTTTCTGTTGTGCCAATGATTGGCCCTCTCTATTACAACATAGGAGAAATCTACTCCCAAGACAAGGCATGCCTGGCTCAATGACTATTTTACATTTTAAGCATTTTCTTTGTAATTGTATAAACTATTTAGAAATTTGTATCTAACATTGGCGCTCTCGTCTTCTTCCTCAATGCCTTTCAAATTTGATGTTGAGGCTAAGAGCCTCAGTGAGCAACTACACAAACTTCAAACCTCTTTTGAATCCAAATTAGAATCCTCCATCCATAACCATGCTGCCACCATAGCCGATCTTCAAATGAAACCTGATCATTTGGAAACTAGCAATCAAACCATCCAATAACAGCCATTGCTTCCACCTCTCCTACCTATTCCATCTTTTGCTTCCTCCACAGTAGCCACTAATTCCACCACCCTTCCTCCACTGTCTTCTTCCTTTCTACTCAAAACCCACCTAAATTCCATCTTGTACAATTTGATGGATCTAACCCGCATGAATGGATCTTTTAAGCTGAGCAATATTTCATATTTTATATTGTTCCCCAGCCAATTGTCTCTCCATCACCACCTTCTTTATGATTGGACAAGCTTTATCGTAGTTCCAATGGATGCATCGGAACCACAAACTCTCTGATTAGGTCATGAAAATGAGATTCGACTCCTCTCTTTTCATTAATCCCCAATCTTCATTATTTAAACTCAAACAATCTTCCTTTGTTTCCAACTATCAGCTCAAGTTTGAAAATCTTTCAAATAGGGTATCCAGATTATTAGCGTAACATCTCCTTAACTGTTTCATCTCTGGATTACAACCAGAGATCCAACGCGAGTTGATAGTTATCCAACCGCACTCCTTAGCTCACACATTAAGGATACTACTTATTTTAAAAAAGAAGATAGATCGTGGAGTTGACTATTGAACTTTTAATGTTATGACTATTAAAAATCGCTTCCCTATTCTAACTAAAGATGAACTTATGAATGAATTATATAGAGCTACAATATTTTCTAAAATAGATTTGCGTGTGGGGTATCATCAAATTTGAGTTGCCGATGTCGATTCTCACAAGATGACCTTTCGCACTCTAGATGGTCGTTACGAATTCCTCGTAATGCCATTCAGATTAACCAAGTCACCTTTAACCTTCCAAGCAACCATGAATGAATTATTTTGCCCTTATCTGTAGAAGTATGTTCTTGTCTTCTTTAACAATATTCTTATTTTTAATTAGTCCTTATCATAACATATCGAGCATGTAGTAGCCCATTTTTATATTTAGGAATTAAACTTTTATAATGAGTGATCATATGAGAATTCATTAAGTTCATTTCACTTGCATACATCACATTTGCATATACATGTGAATCATAATCTAGGGACATTGTAAAAATAGTACATGCACTCACGGATATATCCCAGGATATGAAAGATATTAAATGATTATGACGTGCTTGTGTGTTGATTGTGTCTTGAATTTTGTTTAATGAATTAAATTTAGTGAATTGAGAATTTATTATTCTAACTAAGTGATTGATAAAGTGATATGTGCAAAGTGTTATGAAAATTTAGGTTAAATGAGCCTATGAGATGGTGACATGTGGCATCAATAATAGAGTCACAATTGGCTTGAATAAAAAAAATGACAAATGGAGGTATAGTTGAGTGACACATGGTCCAGAGATTAAATGACAAATGAACTAATGAGGAAGTGACAATTGTGAGTGTAGGAAAAAAAAACACATGGCATGGCTCTTAGCTTGACATTTGGCATGACATATGTCCATTTTCTTTATCACACACGTCACTCACGTCTCTCACACTTGCAAGACCACCTTCTTTCATGTTTGGTCTTATGTTTTCTTCTTTTTCTTCCCACCTACGACACTTTTACATAATCCCTAAAACCTTAAAGTTTTGCTAAAATTTCGTGACCCTCATCTTGTAAATTGAAACCCTTTAATCCGGTCTTATTCTTAATGTATGTTTGATGCTTGGGAGACTTACTTAGCTTGTTGATTAAGGAAATTCTGAGACAAACAGGTAAGTATTTGATTGCCTTATTGAGTTATATGTGAGCATAACATCCATAAAGATTGGATAACGATGAATTGCATGTAAGGTTGACGATGAGATGTGCTTGAAATGTAATGAAGGAATTGATTTTGTTTTTATGTATGGAAACCCTAGGTTATAGATTGTTTTAAGAATAAATTATGTTGAGATTGGAGGTTTGTTGAAGAGGAATTTATGCTAAAGAAATATGATAATGTAATGTTCTTAGAGTGGAAAAGAACTAGGGTGTAACATTTAAAATAGTAAATGAAAACATTTATTTGATTGATGATGCCTAAGAGACAAATTTTTTATAAATTGTCAATTGAATGATTTTGGCTTAGAGTTTGAGATCAAATGATGAGAAAATGAAGTATCCTTGAAGTATAAATGAGGTATAGTTGAAGAACTATCATGAAGGGGCTAGAGTTTGGAAGAAAATTTGAAGAAAAAGGAAGGTGGGTCTCAGATCATATATGCCATGATCGACGGAATTGTATGGTTCATTTCCACAATCATAGAAATGCTTGGAAGAAAGGAGAGTTTAGGTTCTGTGTTTTGGTTGAGTCATATAAGGATAAAACAGTATACATTGATACCTTAAGACTTGATTAGGGCTTAAAATGAGCTTAGTTTGATGTTGAATCAATTGATTAAGTGTTTGAAAAGTTTAGGTTCTTAAATGATGTATAATTCAATAAATGAGTTGTATGATATCAATGCATATGAATTTGGAAAGTATAAGATGTCAATAGTATAAGGATGTTCTTATGAACACAAGCTAAGATGAATGAGCGAGCAAGATTTATGTATAAGGTCACATACTCGGGATAGTCAATTGAACATGCATTAAACATAACGCATATACATGTGTAAGATTGAGCACTTATTTGATTAAATAAGTTAGTAATATGTATGTGTGTGTGTATTGTATGATATAGAAGCACAAATTGATCGACATCATCCAGAAATTGCTAGATCATTAAGGCAATAGCTAATCTGGAGTAAGCTATGAGTAACCTAGATATGTGATCTAAATTAGATATGTGCTTCTGTTTGGATTGTTTTTGTTTAATCCTTATATCTATATATATTGAAATGGTATTAATATAATTGTGATATTGATTATTCCGAACAATTGATTGTCCGAGGAGTTCAATAATTGGTACTGTATTTGGAGTGTTAACTACGTGTATGTGAATGTGGGAAGTAAATGCTTAACAAAATGTTGAATGTTGGACTTAGGTCCGACGAATATGATAAATGCCTGTGTACACTGGATGAAAGTGATTGCTAGCATACTATGTGAAAAGATGCATGTTATGAAATTGATATACATGACAAGATAAAGGAGTTGTGACCAGAGCGACCAAAATGAAAAAGGAGCTTAAAGCTTATAAATGTGCACACAGAGCCACAGACTCAATGATTAATGAGTCCGTTATCCACAATGAGTATGGGATAGTATATAAAATGAGCCCAGTATCTATAATGAGTACATTACAGTATCTGAAATGAGCCCGGTATCCGCAATGGATACAAGACAGTTAAATAGGCATTCGATCACAAAAAAATTAAAAAGAAAGTGAGTCACATATGCAATTGTATATGCATATGCATATATATAGGGAATGAGATTCTCTAATTAATATCTCTGTAACTAAATTCCATAAAAATATGGTGTTGTGTAAGGAGTAAAATACAATATATGATGGTGTATGATGCAGTATTCATTTCTTCTATAGCCAGGCTTAGTACTACAACTTGCCTCTGGTAGTTTCAATTAAATCAATTAGCAAAATTTCACAATAGATATGAAATAGTAAGGCTTCAAAAGATCCAAAGTTAATGATTTTCGAATGTAATGCTTAGTTGAAGCATATATGGTCTAAAAAGTTTAGAAATAAAAGAGATTATAAAAAGGTTATGAGATATCCAAAAAGGTCGATATAATCTTACATAATCTATTAAACAAAATTTTTGTTTTAATGTTACTTATAGGAGAATGGTTCTTAAGATAAGTAGTAGGAGTGAGATGAAATTTGAAAAGTTAAAATCTCATGACATTGTATCCAATTAGAATTATTGCCTTTGTTGATACATTTGATGTATGGTTGAAAGGTTATAAAACATTGAAAGATTCACTTTTAAGATGAATTAAAAGAGTTTATTTTAGAGGTGATTGTGAATTTATCATGTTTGCAAGAAGGTTAGTGGGAGTATTATTGTTCTCTTCAATGCGAGTATCTAAATATATATTGCTAATAATGAACATCAATTCATATTTTCAATTTTTGAAAAGTATAATTGTTTAAGTACAACTCTTGTTGGGGATGAAAACTTAATTCTAGTCCAAATATATAGATATTGTATTACAGTTGTTTAGTATTTTAGATATATAATATTTCTGAATTACTAAAGATATCTATTACTGTATGTATAAGTTGATATTTGAGTTCAAGGTTATATGGATATTAACCTTAAAAATAAATCATAATTAAGGTACATTTTATTTAGAACAATATTATCTTGAGATTAAAAAATTTCTACTATAGCATTAATTACTAATCAAGCTATAATTCATTTTTTATTTAGTAAAAATGATTATTTGAATCAAGAGTTCTTTAATGAAGTTCATATAATTCTTTGTATTGTTTAGACAGTAATGTATTATAGAACATTATAGCCATTGGGCATATAAAAAGTGCTAAGGCCTTATAAAAAGTCCAATTATGTATTTTAGTAGTATCTCTTAATTATGATGATAATTAAGATGAAAGTTGAGAGATTTAAGAAAATACTTACTATAGCGAGTCTTGTAGAATTCTCGTACTAAACGATTGACCTAATAGTAGCATAATCGTCACGTAAAGATATGGTATAAGATATTAAATGATTGGCTTAATTCAAGTGGGAGATTATTAGATTATGCCTCACAACCAATCGATTGGGTGTAATTTAGTGATATAATTATTTAAAGGTATTCTTTGTCTTATACATATTTAAATGTATATGATAAAGTCTATGGATAAATATACATTACAAATAAAATTATGATAAGGTCATAATTATGAGATTCATATTATGTTTATGTATTATCCCTAAATTATTCCAATCATTATACTAATGAGACTAGATATAAATAAAATGTAAAAAGACTAGTACATATTTTATTTTTCCTTATAAAGAAAGTAGTCGATCTCATTAACTAAAGTATGATGATACCTAAATAAACTTGTGAGTACTTATTAGAGAACAAGTTTATTAACCTGATCCCATATGAGAAATCTATTTAAAAAATTACTTACATGTCTCTGAAAATTCTCATTGTCATGATTGTTTAAGTGATTATTTGAATTGAGATCTCCAGACTATCTTGTATAAGAATTATTATATTTTGACACTATTTATGACTTATTCTAAATAAGGATAGCTCAGTTAGTAGTAATTGGATATAACATGAACTATATGGAAGTATTTGAGTAATCAATATAGGTTTATCATCTTAAAGTAATTATGAAGAATATTTTGTTATTTTCGATTAATATTGATTCAGAAAACTTTTGGCCAAAGTAGAATCACACTTTGAAAATAATTTTCAATTCACTTGCCTAATCATTTGGTAGTCTAAAAGAAACATATTTGAATCCACGTACTATCTCTAGAAATTCTCGGTGATTTGTGTGGATGACAATTGTAGACCATCCCTACAATGGTGGAGTATGGAGATCACCTGCACGTTACTTGTTAGCGTTTGCAAATCACCCTTGATATATTTATGTATATATATCTGCAAAATGGTTCCACAAATACAATCTGAAGACCGACTTTGGCTGGTGAATTCAAGAACCAAAAGGACTTCTAGATTGATTACAGAATATTTGATTCAGGTTACTTCAGCTGCTTGATGGAAATGAGCAGAATTGACTTTTCTTAACTATTGGGCGCAACAAAAAGAATCTCTGCATAGCCTTCTTCCATTTTCACCAAAGAAATCATCAAAATGAAAGTTTGGAGGGTAAGTGCACAATAAAGAATGCAAAAGAGTGACCTATGTTCTTTGTCTACTCCAGTGTCATGTACGTAATTAGTAAAATAATTATTCTTGCATCTTAGACGGTCTAAGGTGATGCAGTTCGAGATAATCGCTCTTGGTCTGCACCAAGTGGGCTTCTGAAGTGGTTTTTCTGTGTAGAGAAGTTGGTTTTGAGGCCCTGGGATTCAAGGGGGACGAATGCCTGATAGTTGCACTTGTTCCCCTTGGAGACAAGTGCGACTGCTCTAGGACCAGTGATTGAAGCTCTGGTGGGTAGTCCCTCATGCAACCTATTCTTGGTCCTGCCCCTGTTGTCCATTTCGAGGATAACTGCTTTGCCAATTGATACGACTTCATACCTTTATGTGAATCTATCCTTTTCATTATCTTTTCTTTGGGGATGATCAGCTCTTCTTCTTCTTCTTCTTCGTCACTGTCAAACAGATTCATTTTCATAAACATGAAATCTTCCTCTGTTAAATAAGAATCTTCGCCTGATTCATAGCCTTCCTCTGCAGAACTATTGGAAGGTTCATTATGGCTGCTTTCACTCCTAAAGATGTCAGGTATGCCATTTCTAGATGGTAGTTTAAGTTTGGCAATTTGTGAGCATAATCCATGAGACAAATTTGATGTCTGTAGATCAGCATTGTCATCATTTGACTTTGGTTGTCCTGATTCTACATTCTCCTGATTCAAGCTATCTATGTTTGTCAGTTCCGTTTCTTGAGGCGCATTTGCAGTTGATTGGTTGTCACGGATTCCACATCCACTGCTGTTTGTGTACATGGCTTCTTCTTCCGCTTCAGTTGGGTTTTGCTGAATAGAATAAAAGATACCTTAAATGAACGGCAAGCATCTATATTGGTATATAACAAACACGTGTAGTATGGCATGACGTCTGGTTAAAAGACAGACAGGTTTTTCCTACTATCTAGTTAAATTTGTAACCTGAATGGGGAACAAGTGATGGTCTGTCAATATATCCAGATATTTTTTGTAGATGCTATGTTTTTGTGAAGCTTTCTTCTCGTGGTTCATAGCAGATAACAATTTCAGATCATTTTGACAAACCAGTGTTAGTTACCTTTATGTTGGTGAGGTCTATGTTGTGTTCCTTAAGGAATGACATGAACTCCTGAAAGTTTTCTTCCGTTGGGAGATAGTGCCCGCTGTGAGGCCAAACTGCCTGTCAAATTTCAAGAATTATACCAAAAATATTGTGCTGCAAATAGGATAGGGTTAATATCTCATAGTAGAAATGATAATTCCCTTACCTTGATAATACCATTTTCTGCAGCTATTCTTCCAGCAGACAGAGTAGCTCCACCAGCCAAGAAACTTGAATGTTGAAATTTCCCCTTACTCTTCTGACCAATATACAAGGTTTTGGATGTACTGAGAACGAAAATCCATTTGGTTTCTACTGGTCCATCAATCGTATCAAAAAGCTTGCCACTTTGTCTATAGACCAATTTCCCATCCTCTATTACAACTTCGTAAGCCTTCCTTTCTGTCTGAAATACACAAAAAATTGTACCTTCCAGTTACTGTTGACTACTGGATATATTTTAGGAAGCAGGGGCAAAATGCAGAAGTTTTCAAATGAACTCGTATGGAGTATGCATACTAAAATCAACACTTTTTTGGTCCTACTTCCACAGCATTTAATATTTGCAGTTTCTCGCCTGGATATGTTAAAAGTAAGAGACGGAGATAGAAGAAAAACTCACAGGCCCAAGATACTTTATGCATTGTTGTTGAAGCTTTGATTTAGGACACCTTTCAAGGTTAACTTCTTTCCCTTCTCCAATATCCAGCCTGAAAGTCAAGGGTTGGCATATTAATTCTACTCTGAAGAAAATATATTGTTATTATGTAGCAAATTGCCAGCAAAGAATCTCACCAATAGAAGAAAGGCTGAGTACTCTGGCAGTGGAGCCATTTGACATAATAAAATTGAAGATTGTGCCCATACCGATGCCGAGGATCAATCTGTTTAAGGGTGACAGTTAAAAATGCGTGGTGGGTAAAGGAACCAGTGGTTTAATTTCTGCGTTTTACTTCAAGATGAGAACTTACTGCTTCAAGCCAGTGCTGTAAAGCGAGCTTTCTAGCCTTGGCATCTTTAGACAAACCTTTTCCTACCTGCAAAGGGAATAAACACTCACATTTGAGGAACATAGCGGACAAATCTTGGGAACACTGACCATACGATTTAGATTTACCTTGGCAGCTTTTGTCCTTGCCCTTGACCAACGAGAGATTGCAGTCTCAGGTTTCTCAATGTCAAAGAAAGATATTGAGCTTCGTTTGAGCTCTGCAAAATCCAAAAGTTTCCACCTGCAAAATCCAAAAACAACGTTTCTTTTACTCGACAAAATGTGACATCGCGTTGGAACTGCAAAGAAAGTTATGCAGAAATTAATACAAACCATCTCTGCTCAACAACAACTGCACAATCTGCTAGCTGTCTCCTGGTTCTGAAACTTTTGTAAACTTTTTGCAATTTCACTGCAGCCTGGTTCCTGTGGTTAGACAAGATGTCTGATCTTAAGTGACGACATCCACTTTTAGGAGTAAAAGAACTAGCAAAAAGCTTGTTATCCGCATCCGTCGAGCTTGGACTTTTGAAGGAGAAGATTGCTGTCCATTCCCTACCCTTAAAGCTCAAGGATCCTTCAAGTATCATCTTTCCAGGTCCATAAGATTTCGCCATTGACGATGTCAAATCACAACCTTTGAAACTGACAGGGTCTGAAGAATTCCCCATTGGTCTCTCGCAGATTTTCTCAATATGGCCATCCAAATCTTCAGAATCAGCAGAAGGGCATGATATGGATAATTCCATGATATTGAAGAATGCAAGAAAAAGGTGCCTTCTGTCTCTGAGCAACGAAGGGATCTATGGGGTCTCGCCACCTGATAAACGGATCAGCGATTGAAAGAAAAGTTTTGAGTCTTAACAGGCATTATATATTGCGGAAACATGAATTATCAAAATTCCCACCATCCAGAAATAAATATTTACGGAATCCAATCCTTATTCCTCCAGAGTCAAGGTCCCACGTATTAATGGACAGCATAGATGTAAATATAGTTATCCGTTCTACCGGTGAATTGGGTACTTTAAAAGAAAAGAAAGAAAAATGCTTGATCATTGCTCTTAACCTACACGGACATGAGTTCACCAAAGTACAAGCATTATGGGCGTAGAGATAAGCAATGAAATTAAGATTTCTGAACCCATTTTCTTAAACCATGTTGCGTACACTGCATTCAACACAGTTTTGCAGCAAAGCCTCAGAAGGAACATGAGAAAAGGAAAAACACCTCAACAATATCCAACAGGAGAAAATGGTAAGCATATAAAGCTTACCTCAAGCAATGACGGAGAAACTAAGGTACGACGCACGACAGTCAAGGTGAAATTTTGCAAGAGAGGAAAGAGCCAAAGCAAACGTAAAGGAGAGAAACAGGAGAGAGGGAAAGAAACGGAAAGTGGGAAAGTTTAGATTGGATCAACGAAGCAAAACCCAGAAGGAAAAAAGGGTTCAGAAATGGAATGAGAGAAAGACAGCAACAATTTTTTGTGGTTGTTCAAGCTTTTTTTTGTCTCTCTCTCCCTCTATCTCTCCTACCCCTCTCTTTCGTTTCTTGATTTCTCCCTCTCCAAGGGCTGTTTTAGTTATGGAAAGTGAAAATATAGGCTGGCTACATGCTATTCTTGTAAGGTTAGTACACTACATATATGGAGAGATGGATAGAGAGGACAAAGACAGACTGGAAGAGAAATTAATCAAACAGAGACGACAGAAAGAGAGAACATAGTGTCATTTCGGTCACTCGGTGCAGTTCTAAGTTCTAACCATGTGTGCTCACTCTCTCTTTTTATTTTCTTTGGTTCCATTTCCTTTTTTTTATTGGGAAAAGCATTTCCTATCGTCTTCTTGGGCGGCCGTTCAAAAGTCAGCCCTCACCGTCACTGTACTCTATCGTACAATTTCGGAAATTCCAACAATTAACAAAATCCTAGATTTGCTGATGGAAGTAGATCCTATAAACGCTTTAAGATGGATTCATCTCCACGCTCGATATTATTCGTATTTTGATTAACAAGAAGATACACGCGCCGAAGTGTCCCGTGAAATTCTTCTAAATATTATAATGAGTCAAGGTCGCCAACCAGCTGTGCTTTCGGTACGGATGCCAATGAAATCCGTCTGGTTACTCCACGTGTGTCTTTAATTAATCTATTTTGGAAGATAACCAGTTGTCATTCATTTAATCCAATAAGGTCTTTCTTAACTTTGATATTAAATCATTGTAATTTATTAGTTAAAAATATAATTTACATACTAATTACTAAAATTTGAGAATTTTAGAAAAATTTATGTTTTTATTTATTATTAGAGAACTGAGTATTCTTTAAAAATTCACTTAATTCAATATTTAAAAATATATAATTGCTTGATAATTATATGTATTAAGTAGTTCAGTTGATAAGTAAATCCTGACCATGTGTTACAGACTTACAGTGCTCATCTCGAATACGCTGTGAATAAAATAAGTTCTATTAATATAATTATATTTTGATGTCTTAATTTTTTTATTAATATAAGGAGTAAATTCTTAATAAAATTAACCTTCCAAAAATTTTTATTAATATTCGAGATAACCATTATATTTTCAAAAATATTTATAAAATGTTTTAATAGTAGATATTAGTATTATATGTTCTAAAGTTTATAATGATGCTTTAACAATAGAATAAAATAACCTTAATTTTAATAGAGAAAAATAAATTTTCTATAAAAATATTAAATTTATAATAAATTATGAGAAATTAAAATTTTATTTTTACACATTTATTTTAACAAGAGATGCATATACGCTATTAACATAAAATACATAGAAACACATAGATGGCGATACATAAGGACCAAAGTTGCGATTAAGTGAAACTAGGGGAAGAAAAAAGAGAGAAAAATATATAAATATTTTTCTTTTTTAATTTGATTTAAAATTATTTATAACAATTTTAAACAACTATATATATATATATATATATATATATATATTCAAATAAAATAAACAAAATGCATCGTGGTAAACATAAATATACATTATATTTAAATTGGTGCTAGTGTTGAGAGTGAGTAGTTGACATAACGTGTGTTAATTAATGCGGGAGACAAGAATATAAAGCGAATGGTGTAAAGTAATCAAGTAGCGTCCAAGATGAGAATTCCGACAATAAATGTAAGGAAAGACAGCTTCCTTCGAAAATTATTTGACAGAATCTTGGGATACACATTCATAATTACGAAGTCAACGTTGCCCTTTTACGTGGCCAACGCGCTTGTGGAAAATAAAGCACCGACAACGCAAGTGATGACTTTTACTGTTTGCTGTTCTCACTATTAATTTATTATTAGAAATTACTCCTAATAAGTTACAAAGTTACCCGCTTCCTTATTATTTAACGGCTATTTGGTTCACTTTTATTTTTTATTGTAATTTTTAATTTTTAATAATTTTTATATATTTTGAAAACTAAAAAACATAATTAAGAGCAGAAATTAAAAACTTAAATAAATAGAATTTTTTAACTAAATTTCAAAACAAAAATAGAAAATTAAAAACATAAATGTAAACAAACATTTTCATAGTTATGCTAACATTTAACTTTTATCCTTTACTGAAAAAGAAATTGGTACCTTGAACTAGTGACAGTTTTAATTATTGACAGAGATGAAGGTTATGTTATTATTGATTTTGGCAATTTAAACTTTAAATAAATGAATGTCATGCCAAAGTAATGATGACTATTTGATTCATTGATCTCTATTTTTTAAGAGAAAAATTCCTACTTCTCTTTGCCACTCTTCCTCTTTGTGTGCATGGCTTGCATGCCTATAAATTTAAGACTCGATACTGAAAATTTGAGAGAAAAGATTGAATGCTTGACAGATTTTATTATTTTGTATTCGTTCATATACACAAGCTTGACCTTCTGTTTTGGCCATAGATCAGATATTGTTTTGATCCAATGGTCAGTAGCTATAACTAATTTGTACAACAGATATTTTACAGATATGTCGGTTAACAATGCAATGCTTCTCTGTTCTGCAGATTCATAGAGTTCTTTCTAGAATGCTCCAGTGAGTTGGAGATGAGCTGGGCTTGTCCACATGGATTTGTTGTGTGGGTTTTAATTACTTGAGTGGGCTTGTCATGAGTTAGTGATCCAGAGATTTTGGCAGACTTGTTATCTTCAACATTCCCTGTCAAGCGATAACGGGGATGAATAGAGACGTTGAGCTTGGAGAGGAGTGTTGACGACCGAATCGCTGTAAGCGGCTTAGTAAGTAAGTCTGCTAGCTGGTCTTCAATGTTTATGTATCGAACATCTAATTGTCCGGTTGAAATTTTGTCTCATATGAAATGTACATCGATTTCGATGTGTTTTGTACGAGCATGAAATACGGAATTCTGGGCAAGAGATCGAGCCCCATTATTATCACACCAAAGAATTGGAGTATGAGATAGTGAGAAACCCAATTCTTTGAGTAGTGAGTGTAGCCATAATACTTCTGTGGACATATGAGCAAGGGCCCTATATTCTGCTTCGGTACTTGATCGAGCAACTGTGGTTTGCTTTTTCGAACACTAGAAGACGAGATTACCCCCTAGAAGGACACATCCACCGGTTGTGGACTTCTGATCGTCGGGAGATCCTGCCCAATCTAAATCACTATATGCATGTAGGGATAAGGGTTGCGATGATGGGCGAAAATGCAAAGCCAGGGAAGTGGTGCCTTTGAGGTAGCGCAAAAGTCGCTTGCAAGCTTGCCAGTGATGGAGTAGTGGATTGGCAAGAAACTGGGTAAGACGATTAACTGTGAAGCTAATATCGGGTCTCGTGTTGCATAGGTACTGGAGTGCACCAAGAATACTACGGTACAAAGTTGGATTTTCAAATGGAGCACCATCATGAGCTGTGAACTTGGTGCCGAGAGCAATTGGAGTGGGACAAAATTTACAATCAGCCATGTTAGCACGGGCAAGAAGATCAAGAGTGTATTGGCGCTGAGAGAGATACAAACCAGTATGATCTCGGTAAGCTTCAAACCCTAAGAAATGATGAATGCTACTAAGTGTCTTTAATGCAAACTGAGAGTGGAGCTGTTGAATGATAGCATTTATAGCAGTAGATGAGTTCCCTGTGATTAAGATGTCGTCAACGTAGATAAACAGTAATAAAAGAGAACCTTGATCACGTTTGTAGAACAAGGAAGTGTCAGACTTGGAATTGAGGAAACCCCAAGTAAGTAGAGCAGTCCGTAGAGTGTGGTACCAAGTGCGAGGGGCTTGTTTCAAGCCATACAAGGCTTTATCCAATTTACACACATGGGTGGGGCGGGTGGAGTCCTCAAAACCAATAGGTTGGCTGATGTAGATAGTTTCATGGAGAAGCCCATTCAGAAACACATTATTTACATCAACCTGCTGGATGTCCCAACCATGGGAAACTGCAAGTGAAAGAACAACTTTAATGGTGGAAGATTTAATAACGGGACTAAAGGTTTCTGTAAATTAAAGCCCTGGTGTTTGGTTGAAGCCCTTTGCAACAAATCTGGCTTTAGGCTTGGCAGGAGTACCATCGGAGGTGTGCTTGAGACGAAATACCCATTTAGTGCCCAATAGCTTCATAGATGGGTGGTAGGGAACTAAATGCCAGGTATTGTTGCATTGAAGAGCCTGGAATTCTTCATGCATGGCATTTCTCCATATAGGATCCTGTAAAGCTGCAGAAACACTCCTAGGTTCGGTGTTAGAGATGGAGGAAAGTAAAGAAGTGAAGATTTTTGGCTTAAAAATACCACTCTTAGAACGAGTTTGCATGGGATGTTGATTAGAAATAGGAGGAGGAGAGATACGGGGATGAGAGGAAGACTGTGGAGAGGTAGAAGATAATGGAGAAGTAGAAGATATTACCTGATCTGTTGTGGATAAAGGATGTAGCTGCAGAGAGGATGCCATCTGTGGAGCCTGAAAAGGGATGAGATGTAGAGTGTCAGTGAGAGTAGAGATAGGTAAACTGCCAAGTGTAAAAGTGTGAGGGGTAGAGGATGGAAACAAAATTGGATATGGGAAGTCTGTTTCATTAAAGGTAACATGACGAGAAATGTAAATAGTTCCTTTTGGATGAAGACAACGATAGCCTTTGTGAAGAGGACTATATCCAAGAAAGATACATTTGGTTGTGTGGAAACCGAATTTGTGGTTGTTGTAGTAACGTAAGTAAGGAAAACATGCACAACCAAAGATCTTGAGATGATTATATTTAGGTGGTTTGCCAAATAGAAGTTGAAAGGGGGAGGTTTTGTGGAGGTTAGACGCAGGTAAGTTGTTGATTAAATACGTGGCTGTTTCAAATGCTTCAAGCCAATAGGAGAGAGGTAAATGGGCATGGGAAAGAAGTGTGAGTCCTACTTCAGTAACATGACGGTGTTTTCTTTCGGGAACTCCGTTTTGTTGATGTGTATAAGGACAGCTAAAACGGGGTTGAATGCCATGTTTAGCAAGAAATGGTAATAAGGCAGTATATTCACCCCCCATATCACTGTGTAAGGCTTTAATTTTGTGACTGAATTGTAGCTCAACAAAGGTTTTAAATTTGGCAAATATTCCCAGTGTCTCGGATTTGAATTTTAAAGGGTATAACCAGGTAAATCGAGAGTAACCATCAACAAAGATAATGTAATAGCGATGCCCTGCTGTTGAAGGAAATGGACTTGGTCCCCAGATGTCAGTATAAATAATCTCAAGTGGTTTACTGGCTGATATAGGATGTGTAGTGAAAGGTAACTTATGGTGTTTACCCAATTTACATTAATCACAGAATGTAAGTGTATGAGGTTTGAAAACATAGTTCATTGAATTCATAATTTGCTGAAGTACAAGAGCATTAGGGTGCCCAAGTCGAGCATGCCAAATATTTGCATTTGGTTCAGAAATAACAGCTGCATAGTGAGAAGATGAATTAGGTGAGTGTGATGGCGTTGAATGAAGAGGCTTAGTGGTCGGTTTGGTAGAGACATTAAGGCTGTACAGACCATCCCTGAGCAGCCCCCTGAGAAGGATCCGCCCTGTAACTTTGTCCTTAAAAACACAACAAGAATCAGTAAACTCAACAATAATTCCATTATCTTTTGTTATTTGAGAAATGCTAAGAAGATTTTTTGTGATTTGAGGAACATGTAAAATATTGTTGAGTTTGAGAGAATGTTTAGAGTCTGAAGATATAGAAGAGGAACCCATATGAGAGATAGAAAGTTGATTACCGTTACCAACAGTGAGAGTATCTTTGCCATTGTAATCATCATTGATGGTCAGGTTAGAGAGGTTTGCAATCACATGGTTGGTGGCACCACTGTCCACAAACCAAGCAGAGTCATTGACAGAGTCAGAGGAGAAATTTTGGGATGGATTTTGAGTTATGTAGGCTTGCTGGGAAGAATGGCTTGGATGGGAATTCTGAGTTGGTGAATGAGCCATGTAGGCTTGCGGACTAGAATGGGTATGATGATGCTGAGTAGGGTGATTAGGTCGATGGCCCTGCCAATAAACATCAAATCGTTTGTGGCATTTAAGTGCATCATGACCTGGTTTGTGACAGAGTTGACAGTATAGGCGATGAGATCTACCCCCTCGACCACGAGCTCCTCGTCCTCTATATGAGCTTCGACCACCATTAGTATTTCGATGAGAATTATGACTATATGAGGCCATATTAGCAGAAGCAGTGTTGAGAGAGAATTGAGAGTGAGCATGT
>JANITW010000004.1:50485427-50495643 GCA_027564335.1 Erythroxylum williamsii | reverse complement strand
TCAATTTCTTATTACCGTTTTATGATTGTGATGCCTTGAGGAGTGTAGTAGGTTGTTGTCAGTAGTGGTCTCTTGTCATAGGATATGTACCGGAATGACCTACGGCCGTTCCGGTGGATACCCTATGATAAAGGGGCGCTACAGTTATAATGAAATAGAATTCATAGACTCCTAGTTAAAGTAGTATTAGTACTTAGTATTTTAATTCTTATTACACTTAATAATAAATTTTCTTTTAGGACTTTAGTTTTCTTTTCATTCTAGGATTTTTATTCTTAAATAATTTATGACTATAAAAGATTTTCTTATTGATGTAATTCATTCATCATTAATATAGAAATCAAATTAAGAGTTTTGTTTACTTTGTGAGAATTTCTCTTTAACAAGGACTTATTTTGATCTTATCAAGGCAACCTATCACAATTAAAGTTCTTATAGATTTAGTTCCAATCAATATGTATGGTTAAGGTCAAGTTTTCCTAATTGATTTGAAAACAATCGTAGGATTCTAATTCCTTGTGATTTAAGTTTTAGATGGTTTTCAATCTAAGGTTTGCTTTATTTGGCATAAGAACTTTGACTATTGAAATCAGTTATTATTTTTCCTCTAAATGTTTGTTTCATTTCTTTTTATTTGTGATTACTTCATTCATCATCCATCATATCTAATTCTTTGTTTGTAATTTCTTTTAATTTATCATTTTTAAAATTCAATTGGTCCCTCTAGTGAGTTCTAATGAGTTGCTATAGTCCTAACATATTACACTTCTAGTACCTTAATGAGATTTAATAGTCTTGAGATGAATTTGATGTATTATTTTGGACATTCCATGTAAACTTAGGTTAGCTATTAATGCAATTTATTTACCTTCCAAAAAAAGTTTTTTCATTCTCATTTCTCTTATGTTTTTGAGTTAACTTGCAATGCATATACATAAAAAAAACAAAGGAAAAAGAAAAAGAAATCAAGATAAAAAATATGCATTAAAACCTAAATATCATATATTATGCAATATGGTTATAAAAGATTTGAACTTGAGTAGTTGTGAAGATAATGCAAAAATTGATATAAGTCATTTATGAAGGCTGCTCAAAACTAAGTTCTAAACATTAGTTAGAAACATATTTTTAAGGAGAAGGAAGAGGAAGATTTTAATTATGATGAGACTAGTTCTAGGATGGGTAAAAGGGTTATTTCAAAATAAGAAAAAAAAATTAGGTAATATTAAGATGAAAATCCCTACCTTTTAAGGAAAGAATGATCCTGAACTACATTTGGAGTGGTAGATGAAGTTAAAGTATATGTTTAATTGTCATAATTACTCTAATAAAAGAATGCTAAACTAACAATGATTGAGTTTACATATTATACTAGTAATTGGTGGGATCATTTTATGATTAATAGACATAGGAATGATGAGAGACCTATTTACTCATAGGACAAGATGAAGATAATGATGCTTAAGAGATTCATTCCTAGCTATCACTATAAGGACTTATGTAGAAAGTTTCAAGAGGATCTTGAGGCGATTGTGGCTAAAATCATTGATGGTTTGAATAAAAAGATAGCTTAAGAAAATTGGTGAAAGATGAGTGAAAAATAATAAGTACTTAATAAAAAAGAAAAGAGTGATAAAAAGAGTGAGTGTGTATAGAAAAGTGAAAAGAATATAAAGGTACATAATAAGAAAATAATTTAAAGTGTAGGGTGCAAAATAGAGAGGAAAGAAGAGAGTTAGTGCTTTTAGTAACTACTTGTACTTTTATACAATGATGTTAGTTTTTCAGCTAACAATATTAACATTTCTTTGATTAATGTAGTTAGGTCTTTGTTACAGAAATATGCTAATTAATTTTTCGAGGCAATACCATATGATTTACTTGTTTTAAGTTAAAAAGATACATATTTGTTGTTGTTGATAAGTTTAGTAAAATGGTGCATTCCATTGTACTCTTTAAAACCAATAATAATATATATTATTGTTTTTTATTTAAGAAAATAACACATTTGCATAAATTACATAGAATAATAGGAGCTAATCTCTTGTTGTCTACTATTTCACATTCTTAAATAGATGGACAAACTGAAGTAGTTAATAGGTCATTTATTACTTTGTTACATATAAAATTAAAAAATACTTAAAATAATGGATATTTACTGTATGTTGAGTTTGCATATAATAGGTCAGTTCATTTTACTACCTCTTATTTTTATTTTGAAATTATATATGACTTTAATCCTTTAACTCCTTTGGATATCATACCTTTACCTACTAATGAAAATGTTGATAACTGATAGTCTGTCACTAACTACCAAATAATAAATTCCTAAATACCAAACTATGTAGTAAATGGCAAGCTAGGATCAAACCACAAAGAGTTGGGATGTAAATGCTATTTCAAATTTTGCAAACAAAAGAAAACATAACACCCTGAAATCATGAAACGAGACACTTAAGATGTAGAGAATGTAAACAAAAAACAAAACACAAAGCAAATTTAGAAAATGCTAATAACAATGGTAAAGAAGTGGTTGGAGATATCTTTGGGATTATGAGATGTTCATTGATCTTTAAATCTAAATAAAAGGTACTCCATCATGGTGTTAGCCTATGGACTCGATTAAGCTCTCAAACCCTTAATTTCTCTAAAATAGGTAAAATTAATAAGCTTTGGAAATGCCCCGATCTCCACTATAACCTAAAATGAGCTCTCTAAGTTCAATAACGAAGACACGTGAAGTACTAAGAAACGACTAATTTAGGCCACCCACTCATAAGTTCGGAAGGTGTATCATAAAGGTATGGGATCCTAAATTTGTTAATTAAGTATCCTACCAAATTCAACTAACCTATTGCTACTTTTGGAATCACTATAGACTATTACATATCACATGCTCATCCTTAGCCTTCGGTTTAGAAAGTTACCTAAAGGGTGATCAAGCCTATAAACAATTCCTAATTCATGACGTTTATCCTAAATCCCAAACCAACCTAGACCTACAAGCACCAATTCAAGACAAGTTCAACTCCATTCTCATAATTTCCATCCTTTGATCCTTAAAATATCCCCAAACTCCTAAGTAGTCTAGCCATGCATGTTCATATTAAGCACAATAGACATTAAATAAACCAAACCCATACTTAATTAAATAAAACCAAGGATGGAAATGATAAATGAAGTGATGAAAACCAAAATTCAACACTAACTTAATAGAAATCAAAAGTCTTTATGCTAACAAATGACTAATCATACCCCAAATTACAAACTCTAAACTAATTGCATCAAAATGAAAATTCAGCACACATAACTTGCATAAAACCCAAATTAATTTAAGCATAAAATAATCAAGAGCATCACAAATAAGCAAAACCTCATAACTTAAACCATTAAACATTCAAATACCCAATAAATTCAGATCTAAAAAATCACATAAACAAACTCAAACAACCAAGATTAAAGCTAGAAAATTAAAGGAATAAACATCCATTGATCTAACATAAAGGTTCCTTATAAAATTCATGAATTTCAACTATAAAATCCATTAAACATTCATTCTAAACATATTTCACTTTTCAATTTCATTTCTAGTCCAATTCATCTCCAAATTTCAATGGCTCAACATATTAATCTCTAAATTCATATATCTAATTTTCCATGGCCATTGAACAGTTATTTCAGTACTATAAAATCAATCAGTTCGTCATTCAGAAAATTTTTGGGTCCGAACTTTTTCTCCCGAATTATCCCGAAAATTTCTAATGGTCATTATCAAGTGACCGACACTCTAAAACAGTTCCAATTCCAATTCTCAAGCACAAATATCTCAGAAATTACAAAACAGATCGTAATCACAATAAATGCCTGGACTTGTCATAAATGCATGTACCTATATGTGCATGTGCCAAGTGACTCAGTCCTCCATAATTAGAGGCCAAATGTATGTTCGTACCAGAAATATGCAATGCAAATTACTAGCCTATCCTAATTGACCAATTTACCCTTCCCATCGATGATGGGATGTTACATGGTCGCTCTCAAAGACTAACGATAATCTTTGGTTGACTATGCTTTGATGTAAGTATTTAAGGGATGCCCATATTCTCTATTGCACGAGTCCTACATTTGCGTCCCCTGGTTGGAAAGCAATCCAACGAGGTATCCCTTATTTAAAAGATGGTTTTCCTTAGATGGGTTGAGGATTTTTCTCTTCACAGGCAAGTGCATTGCATTGATGCTAGGGACCAATGCCTACAGTTGAAGGATTTGATTGACGTTAATGGTCAATGGGATATGTCCTTGCTTCACACAGCAATGAAGGAGGAATTATTTCATAGTATCTACTCGGTTTCTATCTCTAAATCTGGTCTCAACAACTCCAAGTTTGTCTGGTTAAATGAGGAAGACAAATAATACATTTGTTTTTAATCATGATAGACTTGTAAACTTGAAAGTAACTAAGCTTGGAAAATAAAAAATAATTCCCACCAATAGGAACTACTTGATTGATGTGCTTGAAGTAGACTTGGGTGAGTCCAATTCTGCATGTTTTTGATGTGAAATTCGAAGGACCACAGATTTTGTGATTTGGTTGTTCCAATCAATCAAATTATTTTTTCTTCATGTTTATCTTCTCCTTAATATATTATATACAACTAAAATATTAAAAATTTAGTTAGCTAAAAGTAGGTTCATCTATGTAAATATTATTTATCTTATTCTTAAAAATTACATTATTTTATTATAATTTAATAATAATATATTCAGAAAATTTATTTCATTTCATCTTTAACATAGAAATATAAAGAATCAAATATGTAACCAAAAGCAAAATAGATAAAATAAAATATTAATTCACATAAATCTTGCACCTAATAAAGTGAAATCGCCCATCCTAAATACCTCCACACCTCGACATGACATAATAATAAGAGGGTAAATTACAGTTTGATATTAGTTTTAACTTCTTATAAAAGCGTTTCAGTGTCTGGTACACACAAAAAGTCATCACATTGAATAAACTTTTATATTAATACTACCGAGATTCAAACCTAAGATTTTATACTCAATTTTTTTTCTTATAACCAATTCAGCTACCCATGCGAACAATTCACATAAATTTTAAACCTATTGAAACTTGGATGGGAGAAAGTGAGAGAAAAATTAGTGGAGAAGTAAATAAAAGAGAAAATAATCTTATCAATCGACACAAACAATTTCAAAGTGATACTTTTTCCTTTTGTCATTTATAACCAGCCATCGAATACGACTTCGAAATTCCTTGGCGAATTCAAATGTCAAAACTCGAAAATTGTTAATGAGTCTGCGGCCTTGGGGACACCAAAACCTCGAGAGTCGAGTCCTCTATCAACATTTTCAAGGTGTTTCTTAATTTTCCTTGATGGCCATGGATTGTTACGTCTTTATTTTCCACAAGGTGCTAGTCAGTTTTTCTCTTTCTGCGCAAATTTCACTTTCATGGACTGCTTGTATATTATTCCTAAATGAGGACCAAGGCCATCTAGGCCTCAAGCTTTTATGACTGCCCGCTCCTTCTTTTATATATAACAGCTCTAAAAAAATATAGATCGTGATGAAGAACGAAAGGTAGCTTTGGTTATTCTGTGTACCAGTGTTAATGACGCATCAAGATGTTTAAAGCGTAAGAAACAAAAATATATTATACTATTTCCTGGTTAGCAGCCTGCGTGGTATTGTATTCTTGTTTTTGATACAAAATAGGAAGAACGTTAAAATCTTATCCTAATTTTTATTATAAGTAATAATTGATATCGGAGAACAGTATTCTACTAATATTTTCTCTCTCTTGATTGTTGAAATGTGTCTAAATATGTCATTACAATTTATACTATATGATTTTTTTTTGAAATGCCAACTTACTCGTACTATTTGTTAGTCTTTAATAACACCTAAAGAAGGGTTGGGGGAGGGGGAGGAAAGGTGAATTAGATGACAAATTTTAAGCAAAATATTATTTAGTTTGTTATTGGGCACAACTTATAAAAGATAAAAATATGATATAAAATAATATATTTCATCAACATACTTAAGTAATAATATAAAAAGGGTACGAAAACAAAATTTCAAATCGATTTATAGTGGCTTGGTGAATAATCATTACTTCAGTGCTTGTGGAATCTCTATCCTCTTGAATGAACGAATAGATATGAATATAAGAATGTTTAGAGAACACTGTGCAGGATAAAATTTCGAATATTTTATAACTCTGTATCTCTTTATTCAACATGTGAGTGCCTCTCACCCTTGAGATTTGCCAAAGCTTCAGTTCAATAAAAGAGAAGTTTGATTGAAAGAGTCTTGTAGTACAAATTGAGGTCTTATTTTTAGCTAGTCTTTTGTTTTCTTTCACTGCAAAAAAGCAATACACTCTGCGAGTTTGTGACGTTTAAAAATGTCACGAAAAGTTTGAAAATTTTTCGACCAATTTTAACATCTTTTGCGACATTTTTTAAATTAAAACGACACGAAATAACTTCAACGACGTTTTGTTGAATAAAACGTCATCTGAAGCCCTCAGCAACAAATTAATTAAAACAATCGTTTTGGTTTCGTTTTGAATTTTTTTTCGTTTATGTCCGCATCCTCACTACTACCTTTCTCTCTTTCCCTGTTCCTTCAACACCTTCAAATTAATAGATAGAATACCTAATTAGATAAGATTAGAATTATATAAGATTAGAATAGATCGTAGTTATTATAACAAACTTTCCTATCTTTCATGTACAATCCTAACTTCCTCTACATCTCTGTACCTATAAATATACCACTGATGTATTGATTAAGAAGAAACAAATATTCAGAAATAATTTTTGTTGTCAATCGTTTATCTTATATGGTATCATAGCCAACTACGACTTAACGTCATCGTTCCAAAAAGAGGAAAAAATGTCAACAGCCTCAAATACCATAACACTGCCCACCGGAGAAGGAGAAGAAGTAGTTATCATACTACTCTCACCTGTTATGCTGAGGTTAACAGGAAACAATTTTCCAACTTGGCGTATCCAAGTTGAAGCAATTCACATCGGCTACGGACTCACCGGATACGTCGATGGAACTAAGGTTTGCCTGCCACAAGTAGTAGCCGGCCACACCACCTGGACAAGGCAGGACAAACTAATCCTTGCTCACTTAATGGCTTCCGTTCATGAGACATTCCACGGAAGGCTTGGCTCCGTGAAAACATCGAAGGATGCTTGGGACCTGCTCACCAAAGTATATGCCAACAACTCTCGCTTAAGAGTCATGTCACTTAAAGAGCGACTCATCAATTTCTCAAAAGGAGATATGCAGATGTGTGATTACCTGCAACAAATAAAAGCAGTCACCGATGAACTAGCAATCATCAACAGCCTTGTCGAAGAAACATATATAATAATCCACACATTAAATGGATTAGGCCATAACTACCAAGAGATAAGTGCAGCAGTTCGTACACGAGAAACTCCTATCTCCTTTGCCGATCTATATAACAAGCTAGTGGATCATGAAACGTATCTAGCACAGCAAACCAACACTGCAATTTCCTCTGTTAATGCTGCAAACCGCATCCAGACAAGCAAATCACACCGGGGAGCACAGTCGGTACAACCTACAGCTCGCGCCTCTTTCCCTCAACAGCAACAACAAAATTGTACCCCTGCTCAGCACCAACAGAACCGCGCCCCTGCACAGCCCAGGCAATGGACTCAACGTCCAATCTCTCCAGGCACACCGGTCTACCAATTCTGCGACTTCCCTGGTCACATAGCCAAAAATTGCCACAAACTCAAGCGCGCCATGGCATCGGCTCTTCATGTCACCACAGAACCAATGCCACAAAACACAATTTGGCTGCTGGACTCAGGAGCTTCTCATCACGTCACAAATGACTTTCACAATCTTACTCTATGCTCTCCGTATGATGGCTGCGAGCAGCTACAAATAGGTGATGGTTCAAATCAGGATATAAGTCACACCAGTAAAATCATTACCTCTTCCTAACCAAAACCATACTATCTCAATGATGTCTTATGTGTTCCTACTATTGCTCGTAACTTACTTTCAGTTAGAAAATTCTGCAAAACTAATGACGTTTATGATGAATTTTTTCCCGAAAAATTTCAGGTGAAGGATCTTCGGACGCGGCAGCCTCTTCTTCAAGGTTTGTGTCGCAATGATCTCTATGAACTATCACTTCCAAGCTCAAAATTGATTGCACTCCACCCCACCCATACCACCCACAACCAATGACCATCACATACCTACTACTGCACCTATACTACTTCACCCTTCCCAATCTCCGCACACTACTCCAACAGCCCCCATACACCACTCGGACTCCTCATCCACTCGACGATCTGCCACCCCTCAATCCACTACACCTCAGTAGGTCATTACGGCACCAACTACAGAGGCTGCCCCTTCCAACGATTTTGATCCGACACCAGCAAACACTCAACCAATCACCTCCATACAACCACCAACTCAACCAACAAACACTTATCCAATGCTTACACACTCCAAAAACAACATCCACAAACCTAAACACATATACACAGTCACCAAACATCCCCTCCCTGTCATGATTGAACCAACTTATATCTCTGAGGCGAACAAACACCGGCATTGGAGGCAAGCAGCAGTTGACGAATACAATGCACTAATGGACAATCAGACATGGTCCTTAGTCTCGGCCAATGAAGCAAAAAATGCAGTAGGTTGCAAATGGATTTTTCGAACTAAACGTAATCCTGACGGTTCTTTTTCTAGGTACAAAGCTAGGTTAGTGGCAAAAGATTTTCATCAAAGTCCTGGAATTGACTTCAAGGAGACATTTGCGTTGGTCATAAAACATCCAACGATCAAGATAGTTCTTGCTATTGCCTTATCTAACCGTTGGGCATTACATCACCTTGATGTTAACAATGCATTCCTCCAAGGGAAATTGACTAAAACGGTTTATATGAAGTAGCCTCCGGGATTTGTTCATCCACACTATCCATCTCACGTCTGCAAACTCCAAAAGGTTATATATGGACTCCGTCAGGCTTCGTGGGCTTGGTACATTGAGCTGAAGTCCTACGTGTTGACACTTGGATTCACTATGAGCAAGTCCGACTCATCACTCTTTATATATCATAACGACACCGTTACGATCTACTTTCTGGTATATGTGGACGATCTACTCATTACTAGTAATTCACCATCAGCTGTCTCCAAGCTTATCAATGATTTGTCACATCGCTTCTCTCTGAAGAACTTGGGCACTCCAGACTTCTTTCTTGGCATTGAAATAATACCTACTACTGAGGGTCTCTTCCTATGCCAACATAATAAGTACATTCGTGATCTACTAACTCGTTTTGACATGGCAGGCGTAAAACCTAGTACCACTCCGCTCGGCACTACTGCAACACTCAAGCTAAATGATGGGAAGACTTCCGCTAACTCAACATTGTTCAAACAAATACTAGGGGCCCTGCAGTACTTGACAATCACTCGACCGGATGTTGTATTCGCTGTTAACAAACTTTCCCAATTTATGCACAAACCAACGGAAGGTCATTTTCAACAATTAAAAAGGACTATACGATATCTCAAGCACACTGTCACGCATGGTCTCCTACTACGACAATCCTCATCATTGTCGTTACGAGCATTCAATGATGCCGATTGGGCAGGAAATGTAGATGATCGTGTCTCGACTTCGGCCCATATCATTTATCTTGGTGACAATCCGATTACCTGGCACTCCAAATGACAACGCACAATCGCCCAATCTTCCACTGAAGTCGAGTACAGATCTGTAGCCAACACTGCTTCTGATGTCCTCTGGATGCTTAATCTTCTCATGGAATTATCTGTTCCGATGCACACTACTCCCCAGATATTTTGTGACAACCTTGGTGCCATATATGTCTGCTCCAACCCAACGTTCCATTCCAGGATGAAACACATTGCGCTCGACTATCATTTTGTACGATAACTTGTCCAACAAGGAAAGTTGCGAGTCACTTATATCTCGACTCATGACCAAATCGCAGATATCCTCACCAAACCTCTACCAAGACGGAAACTGGAGCATTTTCACGACAAGATGAATGTAATCGATGGTACCTTCATCTTGAGGGGGCGTAATAGATAGAATACCTAATTAGAAAAGATTAGAATAGATCATAGTTGTTATAACAAA
>JANITW010000004.1:50471261-50485327 GCA_027564335.1 Erythroxylum williamsii | reverse complement strand
GTCGGAGGGGCTAATCGGGACACAACCCCCGACCAGCCTTCTTTGTTTTGCAGGTATCTTCACATCGAATCCATCAGTAGAAGTTGCCAACTCATGGATCCAAACGGCAACGCACCGTTCAGCCAGAATCCGGCAGAACCAAAGTGTAATATAATATTTATGAATTCTTTGAAATTTAATATTACAACTAAGGGTTTTGATGGAAAATTTCGAATAACAAACATAGACATAGGAACTCTTTCTTTTCATTGCTATGAATTATTAAGAAAGTCTAAAAAAGCTTTGTGCTTTGCTGCTGGTTAGAATAAACTCCAGTCCTCTAATTATGAGGATTGAGAAGGCTATTCCCCCACATTAAATTAACATAACTCTAAATTAAGTCTTAAGAAATAAGTATATTCTTTGTCAACAAACGAAAAATAACTCGGAAGCCTTAATTCCAATCCCGAAAGCTTGACAGGCCATGACAACTCAGGAGCCAGCTAGCATGTCTTTGTTAATAACCCCTAACCACAAAAACATGAAACAAAGTACAAACAAAGATTAAGCAACTTGCCAGAGATGCTCCAAAGGAGTGGTCCAGAGTGGTGAAATTAGTTTTTCAATTCAAATCCAATCAATTGAAGGTTGGAATAATCCCGAGAGAGATACTAAAGAAGATAATTTATTAGAAACGAAATTATATTAAAATTGAAAAAAATAAATTTTTGGATGAGATTGTAGTTCTTGACAAGATAGACCGGATTAAATTAAAAGAGTCTTAGCTTCTACGAGATTAAGATAAGCTAATTATAGAATATAATTTATTCTAAACACTATTAAATAATTATATTTACACTCAATCTCGGTTTAAATGAGATGCTGTCCGTATTAAGGGGGTCCAAGGTTTTTTGGATGAGATTGTTAGGAATCTGTATGATTATGGCTCCTGCATGTGCCGTATCTGTAAATGTTTATGACTTTTAGACCTCAGCATAATTTGTAACCACTCGTTTTCTCTTGAAAGAGATGTAAGCATTTCAATGGCATCAATTAAAATTGTTTACAACAACCAGAGCAGTCACAAACATGTTTTTTTTTTTTTTCCAACTGTGGGTATGTATCAACTTTTAGACTAATATATATTAACATTAAATTATCAGACACACACATACATATATATATACACTTTAATTATTGGTATCCAAAAATTTTTGGGTGGGAAAATCTGTTTTCAACATACTTTTTAACCTCGCAAGTGAATTAAAGACACTTTAGTACTCCATAAGCCAGTAAAATCATATACATTTTAGTAAAACTCTTAGCAATTCATAAGCCTTTAAAACTAGTTACCTCAAAAATTATAGTAAAAATTCAATAAATTAATAATCACTATTGTAAACTTTTTGTAATTTCAACTTGAACTAATTAACTAAATTAATTCATAATTAATAATGCGACTCTTGGTGAATAATTTTAATATGATTGATGACGAATGGCTTGAGAATTTGAAATTGAATTGATCAAGCACTTTCGTGAAAACTTGTTGCATGCATTTGTCTTCTCCCTCAATTTAGCAACTTGCGGTTACGAGCTCCAACTCGTTCTTTTAAGAAGCAAAATTTGATATCGCAAGTTGGCCAGGTCATTCCATTCCATGTATATGATTCACAAAACAACCCGTGCTCCATTATCGTTAAAGATGGATACAAAACAAGAAAAAAGAAAAGTCCATTCGAAGTATATTTACTTTCAAGTTATCATTAAGTGTTACGGTTTGATCTAATTGTAAGGTATGAGACTTGAATCTCATATTGATTAAATACAAAATTGATATGAAATTTATAAAGATTTTGAACTCTCTACCCTCATAAGCCAACTTTTGGGCGTGACTCTCCTAAAGTCCTTATCATTAAGCTTATCTATTTGTTAGAATTTGAATCCTTGTGGACTTGAAAATGTATTATATTTCTACCTCTTCAACACCAAGACAAAAATAAGGTTAATCAATTTGTAAAGTTTGTTGAAGGTTCCCTCCAAATAAATAGAATCATATAATCAACAGTAACTATGTACGTCCATGTTAATTAGATATATATGGCCATAGATCGAAGAAGCCAAAACAAGTGGAGCTTTCGGATTGCATAATTTAGGTTTAGGGACAACATATTATGAAGAGGATAGTGCTAAAACACAATGATTTCCATTTAAGCCCAACTTAGTTAGAACCGGTTTTTTGTAAGGTAACGTAACCACATGCTTTTTCTGCACTAGCCGATACTGATTAGGAAGCGCTTACATAAATTATTACATAAAAACGAGAAATGTTTGTTATTAACTGACCCAATTCCATATATAGGGGAATTTGTTCTTTTCACTGTTTTGGACTCAACTCGAAACTAGGTAGCTGACATTGAAGTTTGAATTGATCTTTACCAAATTAAAATCAGAATAGTTGTATTCAATTTTGGATTTTATATTGTCAGATGGTAGTAGTTACATGCTAATGCACGTCTTTACGAGGAAGCCATTTGGATGCTAATGCACGTCTTTACGAGGAATCGTGTTTACAAGTATGACGGGTCTTGTTAAACTAATAATTGATCAATATCATTTTAATATATGCAATTGGCATACATTCTCGTGGATATCTTTATATAGAGTACTATTTGATTAAGTTTAGAGTATTAGGTAATTTGGTGATAAACTACACACAAAAGTAATTCCAAATGACTCAACAACATTAGGATAAGAGATGGCAGAGTGATGGAACATGATATTAGGTCGAGTTAGATCCCTTCATTTTCGCGTTTAAAGCATGGGACGAGTAGTTGGCTTAGAGATGCGACAATATATAAATAAGGACCCAGTAACCAAGACCAATGGTTCGATCAGTTACAGGGTATCGAACTTTCAAAGTAAATTATTTTCATGCACTGACGTGTAGGTGCTAAGGATATGAGAACGGTAGATGCACCACTTGGAGGAGGAATAGAATTCTTGTGCCCGCATGGGTAGCTTGGTTAGCTAACTAACATGGTCAATTAGAATAAGGTCCTAGGTTCGACTTTTAATAACGGAAGGCAGTAGACCGCTCTGTTAGAGAGCTGATCAAGATTATACCGTGATTCAATCCTCCAGCAGTGGTCGAACCTGCGACTGGGGGCCTTTGGATTTGAGGATTTAACCTTTTAGAATAAGAATTCTTGTAACTTAACAGAGTTTACTCTTTGAGATGCATAAATTTGGAGATTGGTAGAGTAAAGCATCTACCTAATTAGGTTAGGTTATGATTTAAACAATTAATTAAGTTTGGATCTACTTGTTAGTATTTATCCCTGCTTAGTCAATTTTTACTCTGATTTATTAAATTTTATTCATATATCTATATAAAACCTACATTAATATACGGTTAAAATTGACTAAAACATAAACGTAACACCATTTTTTTTGTCACAGGTATTGATCTGTCCCCTATAATCGGTTAAAACCCGGCCAACGACAGGAAGGTTACGTATGAGCAGTAATTGACCTCAACCTGTTCATTGACATTATGATAACTGGATCTCTCTTAAGCGACATGTCCCCTCCAATTAAACCATTGCATGCATTGACCTGAAGCCTATGGTTAAACTGCCTACTTGACAAAGATACTTCGAGCCTGTCTGCTGTTGATTACTGGAGTTGGGATTTTTGATTATTGCCTTACGTTATACGAAATCAGCACGATCAGCACGTGAATTTTAAAGTTTAGTTATGAATTTGAGAAATTCGATTGACTTTGAAAAACAAAGTTGATGGAACCTGGATTTAATCCTGAGAATTCTAATCCAATCCATTTGTAAATTAAACTGGAACATTTTAAGAATTTTTCAAAGTACCCTCCGTTGCTTAACATAGTGATTCGATATAGAATAATAATGTCTCGAGTTGGACTAAGTTTATCATCAATTCAATCAGTTTCATTTATTTAATACTCCCTCATATTCAAAATAAGTGTCGTTTTAGAGAGATTTTAATTATTTAAAATAAGTGTTTTTTACGATTTTATGCATGTTTATAATTTTATTTCCAAAATTACCTTTTAATTTCTCTCACATCTTAATTATACAGATTACATTTTCAAGACAATTCAACATGCAATTAATAAAAGTATATCAAGCATTTTACTAGTTTTCTTAATAAGTGTGCATATCTCTAAACCGAAATTTATTTTGAATGGGAGGGAGTAATATACAAGACCCCAACAAAAGGCTTAATCTCATTCATTACTTTAAGGTTCGCTCACTTAAATATGTAACAACGAATGCTCAAATGTTTGGTAAATACACTACAACAAAGTTGAGTTTTGACTACATTTTTTTGGTGAAGATTTCAAAATTATCACTAAAAGACAACTTTTGGTGACAATTTTTAAAAATATCTCCAAAGCCTTTACGCTTTACGATGTTTTATAAATGTGTCGGTAATTAGAAGCCTTTGGTAATGCTTTGATGGAATCGTCGCAAAAGGCTCATTTTTTTGTGATGGTTTATTATTACATAATTTTTAAAACATTGTGAAAACTTGAACTTTTGGTAATTATTTTTTTAAATCATCGTCAAAAGATTAAATAAATATAACTATCTTATTTACAATTATGAATTGACTAACATTGACTTGATCATTTTATGAATAAATATCATATTGAGAAAATTCAAATTTAATACTATTGATAATGATTATAAATTTAGCTAACAAAAATGCCAATTGTTTCAATAATTTATGAAACTATAAACTCAACATTAATTAATATTAAATGAAACTATAAACTCAACATTAATTAATATTAAATAGATTTAAACTTTCTATTTTTCTCTTTTAAATTATATGTAAATGGTGTGTCACAAAATTTTCAAATAGGGTTAACATAAAGTTTGTAATATAATGATATATAATTATACACAAAACAATTAACATATTGATATATGGTGAGTAATATAATATATAGTAAATAATACAAGATTTCAGTTAGAAGTTTAATGATTCTTGCAAACAAAACAATAAAAAAGTTTTACGTCTATTCCTTCGAAAAGAAAAAACAATTATTTTTTTGGATTTCAAGTGACATGAGATTCGGTAGAAAAGGTAAACGAGTTCCCTATTTTTGGTTTTCCAAGAAGGCTCCTTGCACGTTCAAAGGCATTAATTGAAATAGTTAAAGAGCATCCCTCATGAGTTGATTTAATGACACCCTCTTCTAACAACTTTTTAGCTTTAACTAGACTAGCTAAAGATATAGTGAATGGTTTCTTAGATACAGTATGGATCATTAAATTAGATGAACCACACATACCATGTGTTTTACCTAAGGAAAAAAATAATGTATAAAAGGTAAATCAACAAATTCAAACACAATTATACCCGATTGAATGACTTCATCATCATCACAATGAACAAACATAGTTTTTGAAATTGATGACTTTTTCAAAACAACCGATTTTCCTAATCTTGTACGAACCATCGGGATATTGCCACCACCTCCATTTCCATCTATGTTCTTTTGAAGTTTCGAGAAAGCTTCACAAAGCACAAGGTATATACAATCAAAAGCTCATTTAATAGCTTCCTAATAGAAAATGAGACGCAAATAATAAAGAAAGACAGATAATTCGGATGATACTAAAAATCTTTAAGAAGAAGATTGACTGTTAAAGGTAACGATGATTAGTCTTTGATTAGGGGATTTGTTGTGCATTGATTTGTTCTTCATTAGGGAGAATTTTGCCATATTCTTCCCATCAGAGCTCATTTCTGCCATTGAAAGCTAGTTACCATGTTAACATTTCGTGATGAATTTATGTTAACAATTTTATTCTAAAAGTCAATAAAAAGGAAAACAAGTCATAAATATAATCAAAATAAAAGCAGAGTGTACAATTTAATAAGGAAACGAAAAATTATATGAAGTTATATGCATTTAACAAAATATTCACAAAAGAAGCAAAATCATTATAACTTTATTTCTTTATCCATCCAAAAATCTCGTGCATTATGTGTTTGCCAGTCACTAGTAAAGATAAACAAAACCTAGAGCATATGGAATAAATTAATAATTGATCTAACATCTTTAAGAATAAAAGACATTATTTGAATGTTTCAACATTCTATAATCTCAAGTTTTATGATTTGTTAACTCAGAACAACTTCATATGTTAACTTTGTATGTACTATTCTAGATCATTGTTTTAGTACTTCATTCTATTTTAAATACTAATATAAGATAAAAATTAAGAGAATATAATTATAGTTTTATATTTAATAAAAGGATAAAAAATTCTTTAAATGCCATAGTGTAGATCTTTTAGATAAAAAATAAATCTATAATATATTAGAACCTATTATGAAATGAGTGGTTGACTTAAGTACTCGAGGAATATTAGTAAATATTGTTAAAGTAACTACTTTATTTTCTATTACATGTAAATGTGTCTTAAAATAATATTGAAGTGAATGGATGGCTTATTGAACAGTGATCCAGAAATTTCAGTTGAAAAAAAGTTTCATTGCCTCATCTAGTTACAGGCTTCACCTAGTATAATTTACAATTGCTTTCATAAGTGAATAGGGATTTAAGGAAAAAAAAGAATCTTATAATCAATTACAAGAAGACAATTGAAATTTGAACGATATTACAAAATCTCTTAAAATCCCTAAAAATAAGGGTTCATAAAATATTTTTTTAAAAAAAGAAGTGCAAGTTAGAAGAGTCTTAAAATTCTACTGCAGTTACGCCAATACTTCTATTTTAAAATGAATTGAACTTTCACGAAGTCCAGTGTTGGACCTCGCTTCCGGAGCTCAACATTCAGAATTATAAAACGTGAGCAAACACATTTCTTTAACTTTAGAACAGATTTTGGGAAACCACAAACTGGAATCACAATTTGACTTCTTCAAAACATTTGGTTCCCATTGTCTTAAGTTTCCAATGAATACCCAACTTTCATCTAGAAATTGAACATTTTAGAGGCTGATTCAAAATTTGACTTCTTCATATAATTTGTAAACCTATGCCTTTAGTTTACTCCACATTAAAAATTATCTCAATTAGAACCCTATAGATCTAGACAGATTTAAAATGCTGAAGCATGTTCAATAAAATAATACCAGTTCATACTATTCCAATAGATTCCCTCACTTTCCTTCAATCAAGCCATTTTCCAATCAGTTCAGAATGCTGGAAATTTTTGTGGAGAGATAGAATAATGTGTTAGGAATCTATTTTCTCAAGGTTCACTTCATTCAAAGGTCAGATAACAAAGCTATGGCCGAAAGAATCAAACAAAGTTTTGTCCTCAATCATATTGAACCTATTTAAGGATAATTACTATAACTTGCTCTAGAGATATCAAATCAAGGTCATTCTTAAATGGTTCCAAAGAGGACTTAAAGATATACAACTTTCATGAAGACTTTGAAGATAGATCCTATCATCTACAAGGTCAAAATTGGACCAGACGATATAAGATGAACAATACCCAGAAGAAGTTTATGAATAATACACAAAAGATGTTTTACAATTAGCATAAATTTCTCTAGAGATTTCAGATCAAGGTCATTATTAAATGGTTTGAAAAAAGACATCAAGATATACAACTTTCATGAAGACCTTTAAGATAGATTCTATCATCTACAGGGTCAAAATTGGACTAGACAATACAAAATGAACAGTACCTAGAAAAAGTTTATGAATAGTACACAGAAGATGTTTTACAATTAGCATAACTTTCTCTAGAGATATCGGATCAAGATCATTCTTATATGGTTTCAAATATAACTTCAAGATATACAAATTTCATGAAGACCTTGAAGATAGATTCTATCATCTAATAGGTCAAAATTGGACTAGACGATACAAGATGAATAGTACTCAGAAGAAGTTTATGAACAGTACACAGAAGATGTTTTACGATTAGTATAAATTTCTATATAGATATTGGATCAAGATAATTATTACATGGTTTGAAATAGGATTTCAATATATACAATTTTCATGAAGACTTTTAAGGTAGATTCTATCATCTATAGGGTCAAAATTGGACCAGACGATGTAAGATGAACAGTGCCCAGGAGAAGTTTTAGTCTAAGACCTATTTGGAATAACTAGCATAACTTTTGACTCCGATGTCCAAAATTTCATACTATACACCATTGGAAAGCTAGAGAGACAAGCTACAATTTTATAGAAGGCATCTTTATCTAATTTAGCCTACATCAATGCAATATTTTCCCTAAAGTTAGAACATGAAATTTACCTTTATGGAAGACTTGAAATTTTGCACTGTGCAAACTTGGAATGTCCTGAGCTTAACCATTCAACTACCAAATTAACTTCATTAAACTCTCAAATCTCAACCCATTTAACTCATTACATTCAACTACATCAGATCTATCATAATTCCTATCTTTTTTTCCATAACATCTCACTTATGTGTATGTGTGTGTGTATATATATGTGTGTGTGTGTGTGTTTGTGTATCAATCATTGATGCTCAAAATCATCATCTCAAGATGATAACTTCTACAAGTATATTTGATTCTAACTCAATATCATCTATACACAATTTATATTTCATTAACATCAAAAGAATAAAGTTTTACAAATCTTTAATGGTACTTCAAGCCCCAAATACATCATCATCTCATAATCTCAAATTACAAAGGATTCCTGAACAATTAAACTTGAAATGTGACTAAAAGATTGTGCCTTCCCAAAACCAACTCAAAATACAAAATAAGCAAATTTGGAGAAATTCTCTTAGGCTCTTGATCACTTGATTTATTAGCTATCACCTGAAGATGAGATTAAAAAGCGGGTGAGCTTGACAGCTCATAAGTAACAAGTTTATAACGGAGAATAAGCAAAACCATTGAAAAGTTCATTTGTTATAGAAAATTCATGATGAATTCGTAAAACGCTTAGTTCTCAAATTCTTAAGTGTAGCTCAAAACTCATAAATTACACATCATCTCATAAACGTAGCATGTACATTTCACCATCAAGCATAACACTTAATTATGCACCATTTTTGACAATTGAAAAATGCAATGCACAAACAATTAGCTCGAGAGTTTCATGGAAACAGAATGGAGAAACTAAAGTTTACCCCATGAACATAATGAGTCCACTTTTCGGAGCTCATATGTCACAAGCAGGTAGTCAGGAGAAGGCTCTTGTCAACGTGCACATGACGAACAGAATGGTTCCACTCTCGCCCAAACAAAAGCACATAATCATGCTCAAACCATTTTATCATCTGCTCATACTTTCATGCTTTCTCATCTTTTCATTAATACAAAATGCCAAGACATGTTTCAAGGCATAACATAAAATGTTTCAAAGCATTTCCTTCTTCATTTTTGAAAATCATCAACAAAATTCATATGCTCAACATATAAAGATTTCTCAAATCATTTAAAGAGTAATAAATGCAACACCTATGGAGTAATTGAAATGATTTTATTTTCTTAATTTGGAAAAAGCATTAGTGACTCATAACTCTATTATAAACTTGTACCCACCTTAATTTTCTTGCTTAGAGACTTGCTCAAAATGTCTCTACTTTTTCTTCTCTTGCCTTTCTTGATTTCCTTATACAATAATAAAAACCTACCCAATAGGGTTTTCAATTGAAATCTCACAAAGCACAATCACTAAAATTGGTTCTAGAATACTTAAACCCATACATTTTCTAAACTCTATGAACTAAAATCCTTTCAAAAATCTAAAAGATTTAAAATGATCTTACCTTGATTCTTCACCAAATGAAGAGAACTTTGGCTCAAATGGAAGCTCTTCTCTTCCTCTACCTTTTTTTCTTCTTGAACCACTTCAAAATCTTTCTCAAAAGCTAAGAAATGAAGAAACCCTAGCTCAACTCTCTTCTTTTCTCTCAACCACTGAAATTTTATTCTCTTTCTTTCTTATTTTCTCTTCTTCTCTCCCAATTCACGTTTTTCCCTTCTTAAAATAACAAGACAACATTTCTTCTTCCATTTCTACCCTTAATGAGTCCAAAAAGTCCATTTTACCATTTCTTATAAGCTTATATTCTTTTAACCTTAAGGCCTTGTTTGGTTGGACGGATTGTTGTTGGGGAAAGAAATCGTTTTCCTAAAATATAAATTATTACGTTTGGTTTGTTTTTTTTGAGTAGTTAGGAAAGTAAAAACTTTCCTAATTTAGGGAAAGTGGTAGCACTTTACTAGGATTCTAAATACCAACACCCCCTTAGTATTTAGATTTCTTTCCTCAGGAATCTAATCTAAAAATTATACTGGTCAATTTAACCCTTCTTTTTCTACTAACTCTTAAACAACTCTTTTATTAAAAGACTTCCTCTTCTTCTAATATTCTTACTCCAACGACTCTTTTTTAAAAACACGATCAGATATTCTTCTTCTTTTTAGTATGAATTTCGCTCGATTCCTCTCCTCTTCAAATATTCATCTTCTTCTTTTGAAAAACATGAGCATCTCTTCAAAACACACAATCGCCAACTAGCATAATAAAGGAAATAACAGAGACGAAGTTCAAATTTTGAAGAATACCTCGACCGTGCAAAAGAGGACCTTTGACGATTTTGTTCATGCCACCAATTGTGTAGGATCCGAGCTCTCTCTTGCCAATTTTAGGCTTCATATCCATTCTCTTCTTCTTCCTATCTTTTCTCACATTACAAATATACAACAGGTCAAGTTCCGTTCCACAAGCCCAGTAATGAAAATACCATTTAATTAGGTCTACTTTCTAACAGAGAAAAGCATAATCGAATCCCTAAACCTACCTAGACTGCCCATCTCTTCCTGTCGCCCTTCGGTAAGTGTCTTGTCATATTTATTTTCCATTGTTATGTTTGTGTAATATCAGACTAGGTCTTCTTTTATTGGATTCTGGGAAAAAGAAAAACTGTGGTTTGAAATAGGTCGGTTGCTTTGGTTGTTTTCCTTGTATTGTACTATATATTGGGTTGAAGCTGGCCTTTTTGTGCAGTCAGATTGTGTACAATTAAACTTAGTTTATTGCATTTGAGCAACAAAATGAATCGAAGATTTCAACCTTGTATGTTCTAGAAGAGGGTTATTATAGTTAGTTAGTTTGGACTAGGTTAGTTAGTCTGGACTAGGTTATCTGAAAGTTGAATTAGGCCTCAACATATTTGCTAAAATGCCATTTGCGTTTGTACCTGTATTTGGTCAATAGTGACTCAACTAGATATGCAAATAAACTGAACTTAGATAGATCCATCAGTCATCACTCTCGACATCTTTTAATTACCTTATCACCTATTTTGTTCTGATGGAAGCATCAACAGTTGTGGCATTATGTTTCAGCTTTATGTTTAATGGTAATTACTTGTCTTTGTGGTTTTCTTTTCTCACTCCTGTTATATCATCTTCCCTTGAATGTACATATGCTACATAACATAACTTTTCTTTTGGTTGTAGTATCTTATTTCTACTGTCTTCGTATTCTATTGAATAAAGTTTTTTTAAATTTTTAAATTTGTTAATTAATTGATAGGTGATAGAGAATGGCTGGAATGGATTTGGCTGTAAAGAAGAAATTATTTTATTTATTAATGGATATGGAGTCTCTGATGGAGAAAGAAAATACTTGTAAATCGGAAGCAACTCAGAGACTCCAACAAGATCCAAAGCATGTTTAGTTTTTAAATAGAGAGAGAAATAAAGGGATCAATCGCTAGATGAATCAGGCGATGATTTAGGATAAGGTTTGAAGACACAAGCTTCTTCAATTTGATAGAAGATGTGGTTGGCTTTTTTTCGATTTTGTTTTTTCCAATTTTTTTTGTAAAAGGGATGTAATTGGAAAAATAAGTTAAAATTAAATTACATTCTGTTGTATACCAAACATCATAATAAGAATCTACCCAACTTTTCTATTAGAATTTCTATAAGTATCCAAACATGTAAATATCTTTACTTTCCACAGATTTATTTTCCAAGAAATCAGATTTCAGATTAACTTTACTTTCCTGCCAACCAAACGGGGCCTAAGTGTCTTGCCAAAATTATCCTTGAACATTTTTATAACCTTAATACTTTAATTTTACTTACCCATTCAATAAATCTTACTAACTTTGACTTAATTAAATAATTACAAAAATGATTAATCTACCAAAACCTCAAAATTAGTTAAATAATGCTTATTCATCGAGAAAAAATTTTGGGGGCCAACAGAAAGAATGGAGATCTGACAAAATTACATCAATAATAAACAAAGTGAATTTTTACAATTGGACCAAACTACAAATTTCTTAAATTTCTTCAATCCAGTCTTCAAAACATAATGAAGTATAAAAACAGTAAGACCAACTATAGATAATCAATAATATGTAGAAATAACATGAAAAACAAATGTAAGAAATCCAAGTAGATGATCAGATCAACCTTAGAGTAGTTAAGCACAAATTGATAAGGAGGGAAGACTTACTTGAGGAGTTTAGTGAAGACTGGGGATTGAAGTTGTCTCTCTAAAACAAGACCCTATGATTTCTAACTACTAGCTAGAAATTTGGATTAAGCAAGAAGACACTAAGTTAGTACAAAAGAATAAAATAATTATATACCTCGACATTCACTTTCACCTAGGATGGGAGTGATATGTGATTCCTCCAAGAGAAAGCTAATGACTACCTATTGTAGAATAATGAACAAAGGTAAACAAAAGAAGAAAAGGTGAGAACCAAGACAGAGGAACCCATACCTAGTAATTTGACCAGCTCGGAGAAGAAGATCACCATCAATGGTTCAACCCTATTTGGGAAGCATTTAGAGACTCTTTCGGTTGGGAAGGATTTATTTAACTTATTTATAAAATGCCATCATGATAAATTACCTTGTCTGCTGCTTACGATATCATTGTCGTTTTTTACTTTATTAGTAGTTGTAGGTTACATTATCGTTTTAACCATGCTTATTGATAATGCTTGTTGTAGGATAGGTGTTTTCTCTCCAGAGGTTGCTCTATACATGCATAAATCATTATAGTAATTACAATTATTGTATATACATTCATATGTCATTATATTAATTGCCACATATAATTGTATTAGTTATAATATAATTAAAAATTGATTGCAATAGAGTAAAAAATGAAAATCAATAATAAAAACTAATATCATATTCATAAAAATCAAATTAAATATTATTGACAATGATTCGAAGTGTAAATATAAATTTAGCCAACAATAATCTCATTTCAAAAAATTTTAAAACTTTAAACACAAAATTAATTAATATTACATAAATTTATACTTTTTATTTTTCTATTTTACAATATATAATTTGATAATTTAATGTGGTGTCACGAAACTCTATTTACTATATATACATTGTAACATCCCATCACCGATGGGAAGGGTAAATTGGTCATTCGGGATGGGTTAGGAGTTTAGAAACATATCTCAGCATGTTCATACATTAGATGGCTTCTAAATATAGATGAATGCTAATTTTTGCACATGCACACGATTGTACATGCATTCATGACATATCCCGGCATATGTGACTAAAGGTAATTTTATTGTGAAATATGTGATATTTGTGTTTGAAAACATGAATTGGAGTTATTTATGTATGTTTTTCATTTTTAGGGATTTTTAGAAAATTTTCTGGAATTTTTTTGAGAAACATTTTCGAACCGAAAAAATTGCTCAGTGGTGGACTGATGGGATTTTCGGTACTGAAAATGACTGTCCAATGGCATTGACAAATTAGATACATGATTTTAGAAATTATGAACCTTGAGCCATTGGAATTTGGAGACAAATTGGACTATAAATTAAATTGAAAGTAGAAAGAACCTAAAGTGTGTCTAAGAAGAAGACAAGTGGCAAGTGACAATTGTCACTTGCCTAAGGGTGTCTTAGAGTTAGTGGCTTTGTATTTATCTTAATCTTGGCAAGAAACTTATGACACTTCTCCTTGGAAAGACTTAAAAATCACTTTGGAAGTTAAAAATCTCTTCCATCCGTAGGTGCTTCCTTCTCCTTACTTCGTTGGTTTTTGTTCTTCCTCCA
>JANITW010000004.1:50449840-50471161 GCA_027564335.1 Erythroxylum williamsii | reverse complement strand
ACGCATTTCATGTGCATTTGATTTGGTTTCTTTGATTGATAATAATAATCATGTGGTACTTCTGAATGTGACATGATTAAATAACTGTGTTGTGCTTGACTATGCATGAATTGGGTGAACTATCGACGATAGTTCCTCACTGAGTTCACAAACTCACCCAAAATTGCAACTTATTTTTTAGGACCGAGAGAGTAGACTCCTAGCTCTAGAGGGACTTTTTTTGCCGTGTAGATCGTGTTGGCAAGAGAAGTCATGGCTCATAGGTCAGTCAACTGGGATTTTTTTTTGGGGATGACCTAGTCAGGCTTTTGTATTAGATTTCTTTTAGAGTAATATACAGACAGTAAACAATGACAGATATGTATTTTATGGGTTCTATGAAATGAAAGTAGAGGCAAATTTTGGTTTCAAAAGTTTTTGATTTTTATATTGATGCTTATTATGATGCCATGTGAAGTGTTGTAGTGATTGCTCGTAGCTCACCCTTACCGTAGGATATGCATCGGAATGACCTACGGATACTCCGGTGTATACCCTATGGTAAGGGGGCGCTATATAAATTTTATTCTAATTTATTTAATATATAAATATATGTGTAATTTCATACTAATTACATAAAATTAATTTAAATATATAAAAATATATATGAAGTTATTTGTGCAACGATTAACAAAATCATCACCAAAGCCTTATATTTTTCAGCAATCAACAAATGGTAAGACCTTTAATGATGGTGCTAAGACATCATCACCAATGGTTCACCCTTTGGCGACAATTCTGAATTTGTTACCAATAATTTACTTTTGGTGATGTTTTCCTCAACTGTCTCTAAATATTTTCCACATTTATTCCGAATAAGTTAAAAAAAATGATGTCATTTCTTTTACTAACTGGCAACGTTTCTCTAAATAAGTCACAACTAGCTTACATTTCGCAACATTTGTCTAAATCGTCGAAAATGATGTCTTTTGTTTCATAACAAACGATGTTGTTTTCCAATTTATTATTAAGAAGAAGATGAAGTTGTCTTTGTATTCAATTCATTCTTTGCCTTCGTTTTTGCTACCTTTTTCATTGAAGAAGCATCGTCTGTGGTCATTAATGGTCATCTATCTAGGTAAGTTGCTCACGAACCTCTGTTTTCGTTTTCTATTTTGAAGAAACCATTTTTTGTGTTCTGTTTACTTGCTACTTTATAATTATATGGGTTTATCTACTATGCTTTCGATGTATGGGTTGTTGTTTGTGTTTGGGAGAAGGTGAGTTATGTTTTTGTTTTGGTTATGTATAGGTTGACATTTTTTTACCTTCCATGCTTGTTTAAGGAAAGCCTACCAACTATTCGATGAAAGGTCTGTTAGAGAATATTATACAACTCTTCCTAAAATTTGGGCCTTTGAAATGACAAATTTGTAGGATATATAAAGATGATGAAAAAAATGAGATTAATCAAATTGAATGCATATTATGCATATTATATAAACATAAGATAAAATACTTACAGAAAATGTAATGAGCCTTGTTGCAAGATGGAGTCATGACTTGTTTTGCAAGTTCTTTGGAAGAAATGACAATGATGGTAAATTTTTTAAGTCAAAGATACATCATAGATCCATATTTCTTGGCTAATTTTATTAGGACGTGATAAATATTTAGTGCCCTTATAGAATTGTTGCTTAATGTATTTTCTTACTTATGCTTCTATAAGAACTTCTTAATACACGAGTTTGAAAAATGAAGCAATGATAATGTTTCTGTTAATAAATTTAGCCTTTTTAACAAATCATGATATGTACTTTAAAGAAAGAATTAAGTTTAGGATGTTAAAAGTTTACTTTACATTAGTGTTTATTAACTAATTAATCTTAAAAATGGGATATCGATTCTTTGGCTATAAAAAAATTCATGACATCAATATGCTTATGGAGCTTTTTGTCTAGAAATATGAAGATATTAAAATGCTAATATAAAAAGTAAATTGTGACCTTTAATATGCAAAGAATCTTAACATTTACAATAATTATTTTTCAATTCATTTTTTCCCTTTATATGTTTTATAACGAAACAATTAGCTTCCAATGAGCTCTCATCTTCTATATGTTATTTGACTTTTTTTCCTTTTACTCTCTTTTAATTGAAGAGTCTTATGTTATTTTTCTTGCTTATATTAATTTTATAGCCCCACTAGTATCCGATTTATGACCATTTAATGTTTTAAAAAATGATGCAATAGTAGCATTTCTATTAATAATTATATGTTCAATCTTGTAAACAAATATATTAATGTTAGTGTATGCCCAATTCTTATAGGTTTAAATAATGTTAGTATATGTTCATATTAACATTAAACAAGTTTATTATATTAAATACGAAATAGTCTGAGGATTTTTGTTTGGGTTTTGTGTGAATGCAAGGAAGGTTTTGTTTGGAATATTATTAAAATTATTGATGACTAGATGTATTAATTACATAAGTATTTTACTGCATGTGGAATGATTTATCATGCAATGGATGATCTTTTTTATAAACAACTTGTATGGTATATTGGCTGAAAACATATGATGCAACTCATTGAGGCTTATTGGTGAAATATTATATGAGCCTAGGAGTCACAACAAGAAGACCTTTCTCATTCATGTCATCTAATAATGCCATATACCTTGGTGATGTTATAGTGATAAATTGAAAACTATAATTCATAATTTCAAAGATAACACATAAGAAATCCACCTTTGAGTTTTAAATATCCAATATAATGGCACCTAGTAAAAACAAAAGAAAGAAAGTGGCAAGTATTGAAATTGTTCCTGTTGGAGTTATGTAAATATAGTGCTCTAGAAAGCAAGTGTATTTACATGTAACATTATCTTCTTCAGTTACACTTTTGTAATGAAAATATTTATTATTTATAAAATAAAAGAGTTTGGTTTTATTTGTGTGAGCATTGTATATCTAGTCAAAAAGGTGCCAAGATTCTTTTGTAAGTAATATACATATACATAGAGATGTATGGGAAACATGTATATTATAAGAATCTAAATTGATTGATTCACAATTGAATAATCTTGGTTGCTTGATTATGGTCTAGACTATAGTGTTGCGATTTATCTCCATATAAGTAAAGGAGTTTACTTTAAGGGAATGATAAAATTCATATCATGATAGTAGTTGACTATCGATATTGGCACTATTAAATGAATCTGAAATCAAGCATGTTCTCAAGAATAAGGTAAGTTGTTACTTTAATCTTAAAACATACAACTTAAACATTCGCTTATTATGAACTATAATCTTGATGAGTGGTGAACTCGTATGTGCTTCATTATAATTCTTGATATGATCAGAATGGATTTTTATAGAGTATTAATCCAATGTCTGCACGGTGGAATTATTAATTGAAACATGTATTAGGGAATATTCACTCAAATAAAGAGTTTATAGTGCTATCATCACTTCTAGACGTTTTAAGAAGATTTGGTGATTAAACTAGTGCCAGTAGTTTGATGGACTAGCTATCCATCAAGTCTTAACACCAAGATGAGAATTTAAAGATTAGGGTTGGGGGTGGATTAAGCTAATTAGTAGCCTGAGGTTTCATTGATCTTAGAGAATTATTGATATAGGGAGGTATGGGATTAAAGGGGTGAGTTTTTTCTTTCCAAACCTTAGTCTAAGCGGACTGAATTGGTTTACAAGATAAGATATGGATATTTCACTAAGGATTAACTCATTATTAAACCTATAGATTCTAAGGGTATTAGGTAGCTTGGCTTATCTATTAACTTCAATACAAACTTTAACAAATTTTACTATCTTTAGACCTACAGTTTGCTCATCAAGCCTCGATGGCTTTCCTATGGAACTTGCAACATAGGTTAACCATAGTGTGGACTAGTAAATTAGGGGTATATTAGGGAAGAACACCTATAGTGAAATGCTCCTAAGAGAGCCTTTGGTCGGCTACATTCTAGGGTTCCATTTCAAAAGAAAAATATTTCACCTTTCTAAAACCAAGGACCAAAATCCATTACATAATCCATGCATTTGAAGTTCAAGAATTTAAAGAGGAGGTTATCCTTCTAAATGAATAAATCTTTCTCCAGACCAAATTTATTTTATAAAGCTTCAGCCTAAGATTTTATTAAAGGCAAAGTAGAATGTTTATTAAGAAAGAAGCCCACAACCATGGTATTCCACTTGGTTGCACCTACCTAAAGAATCTTTAAGGGGAAAAAATGGTAAAGGAGGGAGAATTCATTATTTAGGATATTGGTTTAAGCTTGACAGACGGTTCCCCTTTTGTAACCACTTAGTTCCAGGATTTGGGAATGGCATAAGAAGCACATAAAAAGAGTGAGGAAGGTTTGTTAGAAGGTAAAAAAGTGGAAAAAGGAAAAGTTTGATTTTTATTAGGCCCAAAAGGATGAGTATAAGGGTTGAGATAAGAAGCTAAGGGAAGGGAGATGGTCAGAGAGGAGTTATTAACTCTAAAAGGGAAAAGAGGAACTAATTTAGAAAAGATAGCAAAGGAGTAGAAGAGGTTGAGTTAATATAAAGCTCTGAATAATTCAACTAAAAGGGAGTTGGGGAAGGGAGAGGGAGAATGCCAAGAGATTAAGAGACGATGGGGGCAGGTGAGGAGAAAGGGACTGGTTGTTAACTAGTAGGTAAGAGGTTGTCCCTATACCCAATATAGAAAGAAACAACCTTCTGAAAAAATAGTGGTCTTTAATTTTGAAATTCTACAACTTAAATTTCATCTTTTGATATTACATATGGGATTTGGTTAAGCATTACAATGATATAGACACTTTGGACTTGAGTTTGAGCCAAATTCCCTTTTTTTCAGTACATTAATCTACTAGTGAAGCCCTTAAACATTATGTGAAATTTTAATCTTTTACTCAGTAATTCTTTCCTAAAGAACCTCATTAAAACCTATTTAATCCACACTACATGAGTAGTACATTTTTTGTTTTTGTTTTTATGTTTTTGAGATTGAGATCTAAGGAAAAAAAACATAAGAGATGATAAAGTGTATGGAAGTATAAATGAAAAAGGGGAATCTTGTGCCATTACAAAAAAAAGATACTAAAAATATAAAATAAAATAAAATGTTAATAATAAATACGTGTAGATTTAAAAGAATGAAGGAAAAGAGTTGGTTGCAAGAATATGATGATTTAATAGAGAGAGAATCAATTGATTTATTTCTTTTGATTTATTATTATTGCTCAACTAATTGTGAACATTGTTGTTTCTCTCATTCTCTTTCCTTTATTAGCCTATTTAACTCTTTGACCCCATTACAATTTTATCTAGAGTCTTTTTGATTTTTTTCTTGTATATATCTATTTTATTTATTGAGATTAGGTGACTTTCAAACTTATTGTAAGTTCACTTTCAATACAAAATGATGAGAGCACCTCACCAAATTTCAAAAACTTGTGTGAATGAGTGACATCATTTTAGGACATGTCAATTTATAATATTTAAGCTTAATGAAGAAAGTGAAATAATATGTACTTTGTCTTATTTATATGGTCATTTTCTTCCAAAATATTATGCTCAAGTTTTGCAATTTGATTGGAACTTAAATTTGTATATCTTATATTGTTAATTATGAGGATAACTAACGAGTTTGGGTTAATTTTTGGATAGCATTTAAGTAAGAAAGAGACTATACATCCTCCACCGGGGATACCTAGGAGTTTAAAGACTTGTGACATATGTTATATACCACTGCACACCTACAAAAGTGGAATCGTTTTGCTTTAGTTAGTTAAATCCAAGTTAGTAATTAATTTTTATTATCTTGAGGAAAAATAATGAGTTGAGTGTAGGGAAATTTGATAAGTTTAATTAGGATTAATTGACTAGGTATTTAGCACTTTGATTGTATGTTTTATTAAATTTGTTTATGTTTAGTTCATTGTTTATAGGTGATGAAATTGAGGATAAAATACGAGATTTAGTGTAAATTTCTCGATAATTATTCAATTGAAGAGATTTTAGAGTCATTTGGAAGTAAAAAAATAGGCAACAACTTTGTCGAAGACTTCGACGTTAATTATAACTAAAAGATCTTAAAAAAATGGACAAGTTAGTGGAATAAGGTACAATAGGCACTACGTTTACATATATAACTTGATAACATTCCTTTGCAAATGTCTGAGACATTAAGGAGTTAAATAAGACTTGTATCGGAATTGATCCTAAATTGACCCCATACTCATCTTGAATTTACTAAGGGACAAACAATACAAAATTGGTGTTGATTACAACTTAGTGTCAAGCACCAATTATGTGCAACTTCACAAGGTTTTATAGTTTTAGAACAAGACTAATGTTGATTTGAAGCTAGTCTGATGTAGATTCTTAGAAACAAACTATAAGGACGTGTGGTTTCTTAAGTCTAAGCCATTTAAAACTCTTCTTTTATAACCCTGACTATAAATTTATGTTATAATTAACATAAGGATGTTCTAAGGGAGACTTTATTAATAGAATTTTGAGATAGTTCTTATTTTCTTTTCTTAATTTTATTCTTTTTTAGTATTGGAGGAAGAATTGGAGCAAGGATTGGAGAAGTCTGTGACATCTTCTCTTATTCTTTTCTTCTACTCTTTTCTTTTATATAAATAATTAGGTGTTTATATTTTTTCAATATTTTTAATGCCTAAAAATCCTATCTAGGTTTAGCAATATAGCTTGTAATGATTGTTCAATTACCTGTACATGATTTGATTATTTGATCAATTTAATTTATTCTCTTTGTTTTTAATATTAGATTTGTAAATAGACACTATATATTCAACTTAGAGATTGTATGAAGGAACAATAGGTGATGTAGAATTGTGTATTAGCAGAATAAAAAACTTTAATGCTACAGAATGATAATATCCTAGATTTGAGTTCCTTTTCACCTTTTCTTGTACAAAGTCACCTTCCTTCTCAATAAAAAAAAGTAAAAAAGGGGAAGACAGTAACTAAATTGTGTAGTTCCTACCATTTTCCTTGACATTTAAAATGTTTTTTTATCAATTTTTATCAACCTTTCTTCATATTTACTTTTTCTCTCGCCTTATTTGAATCATCACAAAAGTGTGAAATTAATTTTCATTCTAGTAAAATCTTATATCGATCTTTGAAGTTCACTCCCCTAAATGTTTCTTTAAGAGAGTTTCTTAACATTCTTAAACTTTAATTTATTTTTCATAAATAGGAAGAACTCTATATAAAGTTTCTTTTTGTATTTACAAATTATAAGAACATATTAAATGAGACAAGGAAGAAGGAAGAGAGTAAAAGAGAACCATGTGCTACCTAATAACTCATTTGAGCCATATACTTCTTTCCAATCATCTTACTAGTGTGAAATCCCAAATAATTCCTTACATTTAGTTTCTTTATTATTAATGTAAGTGATAATTTCTTTTCATGGGTTATATGTAATTAATACATATAAAAGGGCATTTGAGTTTTATTATTAAAGTCCTATATCATTGATTTTTCTTATCTACTTTGGTTTATCAAAATTTGATAGGTTTTTAGTTACTGATCTTTTGTTTAGTAAGTTTGTCTATAGTCTTATTCTTCTGAATGGTGATTATCCAAAATTGTTTCCAACATTTAGTTTGCTAGTTCTATAGCCATTGGGCTATGTTACATGTTTTTAAATAAAGACATTCATTTAAATATACCTTATTTATACTGATCCTATTGGTGTTGGATGGTTAATATTTCTATTTTTTGGATTAGCATGATATGCATCTATCTTACTAGATTTTCCATTTTCATACTAATTTTTATATTATATTGCTTCCATTCTATTTTTGATTTTGATTATTTAATTTTGTTCAAATTGCCTCATTCCATTTTAAGTTCATTAGGTTATACAAATAACTTGTTTTTTGTCGTTAGTCCCATTTGTTTAAGTTTTTTAAATTCATTGTTCATACATAACCCTTTGGTTTACTGTTGTGAATGTTAAATAAATAAATGATTCAGTAAAGTCATGATTCATAAATATTGAATTTGTCAGTTTAAAATTGACAATGCTCTACTGTGTTTTTATTAGTTACCTTAAATATTTAAGTAAACAAATCTTCACATCTAGTAATTTTGTTCATAACTTTAAACAATATAAGTTGTACATTTTTTGCCTCTTTGTTCAATTATTTCAATTATATATTAGTCCATATAATTGGGGATCCAATTGCTATATACTATGTTTCTATTTTTATCCCTCTTCACACTTTTGGATCCGATTTCCAATAATTTTGAGATTATTTAAGCATTAGTTAAGGAATTTTCTTATTTAATTATGGATGGATTTTAGATTTTCTACAAGTTTGAGATTACTTAAGCATTAGTTATGAAATTTTTTTATTTAATTATACATGGACTCCATTTTCAACCTTGTATCTATTTAAAGTAACATTTTCTTTATTAGCTTAAATATGGAGCAATATAATTTATTTAGATATTCTTTAATTTAATTTCAATAAGTGGGTGGGGAGGGTGTAAATATAAGTTCTTTATACAAGAGTCAAAGCCCAATATTTAGCAAGAAAACTTTATATAGGCTTTAGCCTTGATTTAAGTGACTTAATTGTAATAATTTTCCTATTTAATTTGTCTATTTCGACATAGATCCTTCTAGATATCATGGCTTTCAAAATAAATAAAGGAAATATTAATATTTTAGTAAGTACTTTTAGGGAAATTATTAAAACTAGCAAAAATATATTTTTCTAGTACTTTAATACATGAACTTCTCACTTTGTACCAAATATACCTCATTGTTTAGCCTCTTTTAATGAGTATTGTTAACTAGGGTGATGTGTCTTGTTAGTTAGACTATTTAATTAATTTATAGGACACATAATTAAGAAAAAGAAATAGATGTCATGAGAAATATGTTAGTGCAGGTGTTGGTGTAGGTGTTGGTGTTATTGTTAAGGTTAAGTGCCCTAGATGTGAGAATAAGGCCATTAGCTTTAGTTCCACCGATAAATGTCCTTTACTCACTTTTAACTTCAATTAACTATCTCCCTCCTTTCTATGTGATTATATATATTATCTTATGTTTGTGTTTTCTTCTTTGTGTTGTTTAATTATTTCTTGCTCTTTTGTCTTTATAATTTTCTTTGTAATATTATGTTTTCAGTTTGTGTTCTTCTCTTTGTGTTTATTGTTACTAATTAGTTTTTTTCATTCCCACCAACTTTTATTACCATTAAATATCTAAGTGTTGGTTGTTGCAGGAATATTCTTCTCATCTCCTTTCTTTTCTTTATTCTATTCCCTAGGTGGATGCATATTTATGAATATAATTTGTTATCAATTTTATTTGTCCTCTTTAAGTTATTGATTAATTTCTATTGCTAGCAATTTTTTTATAAAGTGTTTATGTTATGTTTCAAGGCAAAGCAAAATTTTCAATGGCTTTGTTAAATGTAGATTTCAAGTTGTCTATGTTTATATACTCTATTCCTTCGCCAATTCCTATTTCATATAGATCATATATATGTAGGAATAGTAAAAAGATAAATATTTTGAATGGTTAAGTTGGTAATATTATTAGTAAAGGTAGAAAACTATCAAATATCTTCAGGTTAAGTTAGGTGGAAAGAATTAAGTCACTTAAGATATGGATACTAATTCTAACTTACCAACTAGGATGGTAAAGCTTAGGGGCACTCTTAATCAAATTGCAAAGGTAGACTAGTTCACAAATGAGATTCTTATAGAGGAAAGCAGAGTTGGGTCTTTTCTAATATGCTATTCTTTACTTTTTTATTTTCTTAAATTCACATGTCCTAGAAATTAATTAAAGTTTCCATATATTAAGTCATACTAACTAAATTAATAGTGATCACTAATAAGAGCTATCATCGAGTTGTATTTGATATAAAGGAGGAGTTCTAAGTATTACCATACTAAAAAATGAAGTTTGGGATAGTTATGGTAATTTTCATAAAGTTACAAATTAAAATATCAAGTTTTCCTAAATCAAAAACTCAATTGGTCCTTTGATTCTTAAGAGTGTAAACCAACTGAGTTATTTTTAATTAATTGGACCTTATACTTCACATCTAAGTGCTCATTATAGGTTTACACCTAAAATGAAAATGAAAACCTATTTTTTGTTATTTTTGATTTAATTTATATGTTTGATTAAATGTTTAATTTGTTTGGCCTATTGATGGTATAAGTGTAGAAAGAGAACCCACTTCTTATTTACGAAAATCAAATAATACGATATAAATATAAAATTATATGAGGTCCACTTAAAAAACCCAAATTTACTTTAGTAAAGAATTATATTTCATCTCTTTTATAATTTTTGGGTAAATTCATACCTAAAAATTAAAATCTATAATGATAAAAAGTTTGAATATTTTACAAAAAATAACAATCTTTTTTAAAGTCCAATAAAATTTAAGAGCCTGTTGGTCATTTAAATAATTAACCCAAAATTCAAGTATGATAGGGAGGAATTCTCCTAGAATTCATACTTGACTTCTTATCAACATTAGAGATGAGCTTCAAAAAACTGATAAAATAAAATTCTAAAATAACAAAATGTTAAAAAGTATTGAAATAAAGAGATGATTTGATTTAAGAAAAAGAAAATTATAAGATACAACAAAAATTTAAGATAATTATAAAGAAAACTTGAAATAATAACAAGGTGTTTTTGTTGGAGCAGACTGATTGCCTGTGTATATATGTGTGCCTTTGCATTATGATGCAGGTGAATTTATATAATCCTCTCAACTTCAACTACCTAAATTAATTTTATTATAGCTACTTTACTTTTAACCCACTTTCCATCATAACCATGTTCTAACTAATTGCCTACCACATAATATTCTCCCAACTCCAACAGCCTCAAGAAATTTTCCTATAATTGTTTAACTTCCAACTATCTTCCAATTTAGGCCACGTTTTGACTATCTGCCTCCATACATTATTATTTTTAAAGCATATTTCATTTAGGTATTAACTATTTCGACTTCCCAAATCCTAAACTTCTTAACTAATTCCTATGTTTAAGAATTCCTTAAATAATCTAGTTCTCTTCTTTAAATATTTACACAATTGGTCTTTTTCATCATCGGGCTAAATAAATTACTTTTGATTCAAGCTATCAACAATTTCCCCATATGTGTTTGGTTGAGCAAACCAAATATATGGTATTGAATACCTTCAGAATTTTAAATTTATCAATCTTTGCATTCTATCTCTTTAAAATTCTCCATCATATGTGTTGACATTATAATATAGAACTCTCAATACCATAAGTATACGAATAATAACTTGTATTATGAAAGGTATTGTTTTTATGGGGACTAATTAGATACATAACAACTTGAATAAAACTTTGTCTAAGGTACTAAAGAATTATTTGAATTAAATAAATAATTGAAATTGAAACAACTAATAAAAATTAGTTGCTTTTAAGTGGTGCAAGTTCATCTATTTTACCCTTATGGACTTCTTGTCATTGAATAGCTTCCATATTCTCTTAATAAAGAGCATTTTTATGATGTCGTGTATCTTAATAAGCCCCAGGCCTCTTTACTTTGGATAAAAAATGTTATACCATTTACTTTGGACTTTTCTTCCCTTCTTTACATCACTTGACCTTAAGAAATTCCTCATTATCTTTTCAATTACTTTAACTAAGTTTTCAGGAAGTATAACATGAGAGCTCTAATAATTGTGCATACTATTAAGCTTAGAACCAACAAGTTGTAATTTCCAGCATAAGATAAAAAAACCTTGTTTGGCCAACTTCTTATCTTTTTGCTTATGGCATCAAAGTAGCAAGCAGTTACTATATGTTGGTCTTCTTGTGGTTATTGAAATTCCCATGAATTTGAAAGTGACATCCTAAACTAGAATAGTTGAGCTTGAGATTCTTGATAACTCCTAAATTGGAATAGTTGAGCCTACATAAAAATAAAGTTTTCTCTTGGAATAGTTTATACTCAATCCTAACATCCTTTTAAAAGTATGCTAAGAGCTTATCAGGACTTCCATTGTTAAGTCTTTATTAGCACCATTCAAGAGTAATAGGTCATTGGCAAAAATAAGGTTGAAAAGCTTGATCTTCTTGACTTTTTTTATGTTATTTGAATTTTTCAATTATAATTGATGTTATGGGAAATCAACTTGATTAAATTGTCCATGCTTATAGTTAAGAGGTAAAAGGATAGAAGTTTTTTTTTTTTTTACCTTAGTCCTTTGACTCCATTGAAGATGCTAATGGGTTCACTATTAACCATTATGCCAAAAGTAATGGTGATACATTGTTACATCCATTCTTCGAAATTTTAGGAAACTCAAATACTCAAACTCCTACTCTAGTGAGTCAAAAGCTTTACGAAAATCAATCTTTATGACACAACTTTTGATAGGATGCTTAAAATGGTAATTCTCAAGTAGATTTTTTTTTTGAAATTGTAATTCTCGAGTAGATCTTAAATAAGTAACATATTGTCACCAATGTTCTTTCTTTCAAAGAATGCACTTTGGCTTGGATTTATCACCTTCTTTATAGCTCCTTCCAATCTTTTAGCATGCATCTTTGAGATAGTTTTGTAAGCTACATCTCTTAGCATTCTTATACTAAAGAAGAATTCTATAATAGCTTCTATTATTATTTCTTCAACCTCATTCTAGGTCTTTTGAAAGAAAAATTTGCATTGCAACCATCTGGTCATAGAACTTGATTGAAATCCATTTTGATATAAAAGATGTCTTACATGTTGCACATAAGCAAAATATTTAATATCAAATTAATATATTATGATAAAACTAGGTTTAACTTGATATTGACTTAAGAGTGATTTTGATAATATGATAAGATAATCACCTTAAAGAAAAGAATTAACTAAACGTTATAAATTTTATTAAACTCTTGGCTTACTCAAAGTGAGGTAATTAACTATCACATTTAATTTAATTGATCAAAAAATAATATGGTCAGAAAAAGAAACCTTTTTTTTAACTGCGTATGATATTGAATTATAATTCTATATTCAAGTTTGGTATCATATTTGTATCAACAAACTTATATATGTAGGTATATTTTTTCCTCGCGTCAAAATTTTATTTTAAATGGTTTCATCGTTTCTCAATTAAAATTTATCATATTAGGTAGAAAGCGATGGACAGAGAATGTTTTTGTACAAATGATGTAGCTAAAAAGTTTATTGTGAGAAAGAAGGAAAATGGATATTGTACTGCAATTAATTTAACAAAATTGTTAGTTAAATTTTTTTCTTCCCAACGAAGAATTGGTATATGGGCAAATGAGCAACCCCCCATAGAAAGAAGAGAAGAATTTTGGACAGATTTGGTTTTGCCTTTTTGAAAAAAGAAATGTTGTTACAGGGCACAGTTCATGTATTAGGAAATTATGACTGAACTACGCCTTGAGCTTCCTTTGGTGCATTAGCTGCTGCACCTCCCACGCATTGTTCATCAATTTTGATTTTGTTTGCTTTAGTGTTATTTGGAGGCTCAGTGGCCTCTGTATCTGTTTTGTTAGCGTCTTCAGTAGGCTGGCTGTTGTTAATATCCATAGCCTTAGTAGCCTCTCCATTTGTGCTTTTTGTATCCTCAGCAGATTTGCCATTTTCATTCTCCATAGACTCTCCATCTTTTCCATGTGCAGTTCCAGTGAATTCTCCACTTTTATCATTTGCAACTTCAGTAGGCTCTCCTTTTACACCCTCCACTGGTTCTCCAGCTTTGCCATTTGCATCCTCATTTTGTTCTCTTTGGGTTGCAGCCTTAACAGGATACTCATTTTCTTCTTCATTTTTTTGTTTTATATCCTCAACAGGTTCTCCATCTCCGCCATTCGCAGCCTTAATAGGTTCTTTATTTATTCCAGCTGCAGCCTCACCAATCTTTTCTGTTTCTCCATTTTTGGTATTTGCAGCCTCAGTAGATTTTCCAATGTTGATGCTTGCGACCTCAGCAGGTTCTCCACTTTCAATAGCTGCTTCAATAAGCTCTCTGTTTGTATTGTTTGCAGCCTCAGTAGGTTCTCCTTTTTTGATGTTTGGAGTCTCAGTTGGTTCTCCATTTTTGTTGTTTGCAGCCTCGGTTGGTTCTTTGCTTGAGTTATTTTTTGTTTCAGTTGGTTCTCCATTTTTGATATTTGTAGCCTCAGTTGGTTCTCCAATTGTGTTGTCCGCAGCCTCCGAAGATTCTTCACTAATAACCTCTGCTACCTTGATTTCTAAGGGTCCAAGTTTTGCATCAAGATTTTTGATTTTGAGGTTTAGGGATCTTACATCTCTAGCATCTCCTAGCTCACCAGAAGATACCTGTAGGAGAACATGGAGTAGGTTCTGAGATCACCAGGAAATTGCTTTCATGAAAAGTGAAAAAAGAAAAAAGTGTAACGTAGCAGATAACAATTACTCGATCCAGGATGAAATGTATTTGAAAAAACTGTTCAAACATCATAATATACTTTCACCTACATACACAAGAAACATGGAAATTCAAACTGACGGTTGTACGAAGTAAGTGAAACATAGGTTTACAAATCTTTTACAATATTTCCTCATATTGAATCCTAGAAGGATAATATAAGCCGGAGAACAGATGCCAGAGACCAACTCCTTAACAAAATATTAGCAAAAGAAGCTATCCAGAACCGTTGCTCCAGAGTTTATGAAGAATGAAAAACAAGAATCAAGGTGATTCAGTTATATCAATTAAGTTACATGCATGTTAAAGGATACCTTACTTGCACAATTTGGTTGGCACGTTGTTTGAGAGCCTCCACTGGTGCTTCTTTGTAATAATTACTTTTGAGAATACACAACACATGCGAATGGAGATCATCTGAATTATGTTGTTGGATCATACACTTGGGTACGGTGGATTGACAACCCACTGCATAGAACGGACAGTTCACGAGCTTCATTGGACAGATAGTAATGCAATGCCTGTCCATTTCACGTCTCATGAGGATATCTGGGCATTTCTGTTCACACGGGATCATTTTGAATGGACACACTGATTCATGGTTCTCCAAATGTTTTGCAGAAAACATAGCTGTACACCCCTCATTTGTGCAGTTCAGAGGCCCGAAGCCACAGTTGACCCTATGCTCAACGAGTTCCTCAGAGGTTTTGAATTTCAGGTCACAATGGAATGTGTTCTTAAAGTCAACATTCTTAAGCAATGTCTGTGCAACTGCTTCCCTCCTTTCTAGCAACCAAAACCCATTCATTTCCATCTCTTGAACAAAATCATCTACCCTATCTTCTCTTTTTTCACTTAGCAGCCATCCAGACACTCGGCTAAAAAAATTCCTCTTTGAAATTGCAAAGTCATCCACAAAATCAGAAATGATATCAAAAGGATGGTCAGAGACTTCCGCCTCTGGACTGTCTTCTAAAATAACAGATTCAGCAACAAAACTTTCGCTTCTCTGTGTGAGATAGTCAATCATTTCTTTCCTAATATCAACCGCCACTGAACCAGGGGACTTAAATATTCCACCTGTTGTGTTGTCAACACAAGCTGTAGCTAATCCAGGGAGGAGCGCTTGAGCTATCTTGTGAACTACTTCTGTATCATACAGACCACAATGGAATGCTGGGCCTTCCTCTTTCTCATCTTGGATCTTCTCATTTTCTGGTACAAGTTCCACATCTATTAAAGGAGGATCCATAAAAATGCTCGCTGCGAGTCTGCTCCAATCCAGTCAACACCTAAAAGATAGAAAGGCAAAACTTTGAAATGCACCACTAGAGTAACTCCAGATCAATATGATGCCATTTTGAAAACAGGGATCAGTCACATATTAACATTTGGATTATCGGATTTTACTATTTAAGAAACTTGCCACAGTTGGTTCAACCTCTCTCGTGGCTGCCAGATTTATAGCTGTTATTAAAGATAATTCCATAAATAATCAAACATTTCCTCTCACATGTCCTAGATTAATGAAAAAAAAAAGGCTAGGATCAAGAAAGTTTAGATACACGCTTGATTTCTTCGAATATGTTCCCAACAAAAAAGATGGAAGAAAAAGGTGAGATCCAGATCAACAATGGCAGGAAATTCCTTCCAGAAATTGTTGCAACATACTAGGACAACGTGGAAAGAAGGATATCAAATGGTATGAGCTCCATTTGATATTCTCCTGAAAAATTTTACAAACCAACGAGCTATATAACACAAGACACGACCAGATCAGAAAAACCCATATCATCAACTCATTAGGGAAATCCTTTCCTCTTAAAAAATATAAATAATATCTGTCTATCTCTGATATGCATTACCACCCAATTACTTGAATTTCCTCTTCAAATTCTTCAGAGATATAATGGACAACCCTGTAATTCAGAACCAAGACCAACCATCGACGTTTCTGAAAGAGAAATGAAAACCACGGAGGTTTTCCTTCCAACCCATCAACATCTCTCTTTATTCATCCCTTATTTGCACTGTTCAACTGTCCTAACGGCCTTTACCGTTTATGACCACTTGCATCCCTATATTTACGCTTTTATCCCCCCATTGATGGGACCGACATGGACGGTTTAGATTGACGCCACTACGATGACGGTCCTCCCTTGTTCGTCTAATCTATGTTAATTTTCTTTTCAACGTTTGGGTGTTGAGAAAATCGTACAAGACTGAGAGATGCAATCGCTCCTTCTGTTGTTTTCTAGTCTTTACTGATTGAAAGCGAATATTTTAAAGTTGTATTTATTTCTCGGCAACAAAGCGGAAATTAGGGTTTTATTCCACTGAACCTTAACATTTTCCTTTGTAAATTCTTCATGGCCACAGCTGCATATCCACCACCGCCACCGTATTATAGACTATACAAAGATTACCTTCGTGACCCTAAGTCGGCACCGGAGCCTCCGCCTCCGATTGAAGGGACCTATCTCTGTTTCGGTGGCAATTACACTGTAACATCTGCTTTTGTCGTATGCAATTTGTAGCTTGGTGCTCGTAGGTCTTGCTTATTTGTTGTTGTTTTATAGACTGATGATGTGCTTCCGAGCCTGGAGGAGCAAGGAGTGCCCCAACTTTACCCAAAAGGGCCTAACGTTGGTATGTTTACGTTTGCTCTGCTTTTTCTCGACTTCCAGTGTGTAGAATGATTGCTTTGATTTGGGACCTCTGCACCTTTTTTCTCCAAAAAATAATTGCCTTGTTGGAGGTTTTATTGGGCTGAAATGGGGTGGGTATATGAATCTACTGCTGATTACGATTGTTGTGTTTTATAGATTTTAAGAAAGCACTGAGGTCACTTAACAGAGATTTGCAGCTGCACATTTTGGAACTCGCTGATGTTCTTATTGATAGGCCTTCGCAGTATGCTAGGAGAGTAGAAGATATATCGATCATTTTCAAGAACTTGCATCACCTTCTTAACTCATTACGCCCCCATCAAGTAAACGACTTTTTGAGTTCCCTGACATCCTCTTTTTCAGATCCCTGTTTGAAGTTGTGATTCATTTTGTTGTAGCATTTTGCCAACAGGCTAGAGCAACATTAATTCACATCCTGGAACTTCAGATACAACGTCGCAAACAAGCAGTGGAAGATATTAAAAGGTATTTATTTTGAAATTCTATTGAAATGTTTACAGCAGCTTGCAAAGGAAAATTGCTTGTTTAACACCATTTTTCTCGAAGGAAGCCTTTTAGTTCTTTAGCATAGTTACTTCATGATTGCTTATGCTTATTGTAGGGTTGAAATATGCTCTGCATGACTGTCAAAACATTTTTCTGGTTGTAAGATAGTTGTTTATTCACTGTAATACTGTAATGTTGCCAGGTTCTTAGTTTGTCTCATATAACTTCACTAAATCTCAAGGGAAAAAGCTCGTGCAGCTTGGCTTGTTTGTTAGGCTGGCATTTATATAATCATTGTACAACTGATACAACTTACTCGCTTCTGAATATCTATGAACATTTGATGCTTATTTTGAAAGTTGATTACTAGGCTTTCACAAAGTTCCTAGATACAGGTTCATATCTATTTCATGATGAAGCTTAGTTCCGTCTTACTTTCGGCATGGTTGGTAAATGAAGTCACATTTGATTTTGATAAGAAGTCTTAAAACATGATATTGCTGTTGTTCCTGAGAGTAATATGTTTCTGATGATAATAGATATATTTTGACAGAGCTTAATAGTATTTGTGTTTATTCATATGTATTTCACGATGAAGCTTAGTTTCTTCATACTTTCAACATGGTTGGTAAATGAAGTCACATTTGATTTTGATTAACATGATATTGCTATTGTTCCTGGGAGTAATATGTTTCTGATGATAATAGATATATTTTGACAGAGCTTCATAGTGTTTGTGTTCATTCATATGTATTGAGCATAAGTAGATTTGAAACAGTTTGATAGAAATGTTTAGATCAATTATTTTCCTCCATCTTAGGGTCTTGATCCATCATATCTGATTTATGAAGCAGCTGTATTGAGCTTCCTTGTTGTCTCTTTAGCGTGTAATGCATAGTCAATCAGCCATCATGGTCCAAAATAGACTATCTTTGCGGTGTGTAGATCATTAGAAATAAAGCAATTATAGTGATTCAATCCTAGTGCAACCATGAGAAAAAGGATTGAGCAGTAATTAGATCCTGAGAAGGTTGTATTGATTGGTTGTTCGCATGTTACTATGGTTTCTTTATCCAATTTTGTTTTTTCTTGTTATCATTGTAAGAGCTGCTGTTTTGTTGCATAGTACATCAGCGATACTTTAGTTTCAATTGCTTTTTTGGTTGATGGAATGCTTTACTAAATGCTGATTTCTAAACTTGTCTAGGAGGAGAGAAGATGCACAGAAACTTCTGGCAGAGGCTGTTGGAACCTTGGATGGACAGTAGACTTTGAATTGTTAGTTCATCTTATTGCCACTTAGATCTTCATGACTTCAAGTTTCCTACTTGACACATCAGCAGGGCATTGACTTCTGATGTACTATTCCAGGCTCTCAATGAGAGTGGTCTTAGTTGTGTTTAACGAGAAGACCTGTTGACACATGACTAAAAATTTCATCTCCTGTTGTTGGGTTCCCTTCGTGCCTTCCTTCTGGCTTGCTGGAAAACTTTGTTGGATTTCACAGCTAATATCTAATTTAGATGGTGATAGGGTCGGTGAGTTTGCCCAACCATTTGTAGCAAACATTACTAAAACAATGTTACTGTGCATTGCGTATTAATCATTCCATAGTTTCTCAAGTTCCCAACTTGGCTTAATCTAATATGATATCATTTCTTTTATAATTAAAATGGACATATCATCCTTTCCAAAGATTCTATAATTCTATTGGAAGATTATCCCTCCTGCAATTATTGAGATGAGTTGACTAGTTCACTAAGGATACCTTTGATGTCAAGCATGTGAAATAATACAACAACCTCCTTCCAAGTATAGTATCCGAACTTTTGAGACATCTTTATCTCAACTTATCTTAGTAATACTTAGCTAGACTATTCTAATATATGATTTTGAGATAGACATGCCGCTAGATGCTTGTGGTGTTACAAAGCAATTACCCCACGCTCTCGACGCAGGTCCAAAGTTTTCAATTACAAAAGTCTACTCTTCCAAAGATATGACCTATTCGACCAACAAGTGTTCAGTCTTATTACTCTTATGCACATCTACTTGACATGCGTTATCCCACTAACTTTGCACCCAAGCATTATGCTTCCTCTAGTATTTCACTTGCATCTTGTCAATATTTTATAATTCCTTTCTTAGTTTAATTCATAAAAGGATCATTGAAAAAAGTTACTTGTTGGAAGCATACAAAACATGCTACTCAGATACAAAATCAAAGACCCTCTTTATCCATCATCCAATTCTTATCCAAAAAATTTTCATGTGGTGCAACTCTCTCATTTTCCTATTCACTCTAATCTTCTTAATCGTACCCTCTAAATTCACCCTAAATTTATCCTTGTAAGAATTTTTCCCGTAACCTTGCACTCCTTATTCAAGAAAATATTTAGGTTTATTAGAGTTGCAACCCCTTGTGTTCGAAAGTAATAATACCATTCAAAGCTCCTTGATGCTTAGTAGTATTACCCGTTTGATTATACTGCTACATTAGATTCGGACAATACAATATGGATGGATTACTATAAAAACTTTAGTGTCATCTCTTAACTCATTAAGTCCCTGATTTTCAATCTTCTATATTCATAATTAGTTGACGAAATAAAATATGTAATTTCTCTTGCTCATATTCTAATCTCCCACTCCCTCTTAGGTCTTTAGTATATTAGGTCTAATCAAATGTATGTTCTATCCTTTTTTCTAATTTATTAAATCTCAAACATTAACAATTAAGTATTCTCTTTAAGTTTAAATTTCTATTTATCAATGTATTATTATGGATTTTTCTAGTTTATATTCTTATATCCTTAAAAGTCAATTTTCATTTCTATTATCACTAGAAATAACTCGTAACCTTTTAGTGCTTCTAGAATAGTTTTTTTATAAGATCAATTAATTATTAACAATAAATTATTTTGAATGTATTCTTTCATTTCATTTATTTTCATTACATAAGTTCTAAGCTTCTTAGTTAGCCACAACTAAAGAAAATTTTGTTTCTCCTAATAGTCCCAAGGATTTTCCAAAAAAATAGGTTAAAAAGAATACACTTATCTTCACTGTTGAGTATTTGTTACTTTATATGTTGAAAAGGCTTACTTGAAACTATTGAACCCTTGTTTCTTAACTAAAACAATATCATCATGCTAGTCAATCCACTTTCAGTGCCAAAATAATGTTTGTAAAGCATATATCCAAATCATTGATGTTCTAATGTAAGAGCCAAGCTTTTAATAACCTTGTCATATGGTTTACAAGGTACAAGAGCATGCTCTAGATCTAACTCTTCTTTTTTTCAAATGTTGCACTAATTATTTAAGTATTTTTAATATCACAAACACCAAATTGTATCTAAATCCCTCAACCAATTTAAGATAATACTAAGTTTGTCATAGATCAATGGATTATTAGTAGTAAAAAATTATTAAGAAATCAAAAAATCATTGTCTATATTAGATACAAATTCTTGTTAGTAGAAATATGGAACTATAAATGTCGTATTTAAATTAATTGAGAAAGACACTCCACCAAAAATCTTCCTTTCTCGATTACGTAATAGATTGACTAATATACTATGCTCTACTTGACTTTTTTCACATCAGAAAGATGACTTGTTTTTAACAACTGGGATACTCACAATTAATCGTGTTACTCTAAACAAGAAGAATAAGATAAA
>JANITW010000004.1:50230759-50247447 GCA_027564335.1 Erythroxylum williamsii | reverse complement strand
AAAACAATCTTAGCATTCACAATATCCATACACTTAAACACTCATATAGGCATTCACAATATCCTTTCGATTTTCTAAGGCTCATTAAGATTTCGATTCGTTTTCGATGCTTTCGCCTTTGATCCGATTTGATTTCTCCGTTCTTTCGCTTTCATTCCGTTCTTTAGTTTCGCTTTCCGTTTTGTATTCCCCTTTGTTTCCGGTTGGGGTCTGGTTTCGAAATCGGGTCCCAACACTAGTCATAAGAGTTCTTTTATCTTCTTCAACCATAGGATTTCACTTGGGTTCTTGAGCAGTTTTGCTTATTAATCACACTAGAGTCAAATAGATTTACAATGAATCCCACTTAAATCTCTTCTTTTGTAGTTCACTTAAGGTCTGGTGATATTTTCTTTTATATTATGCGCGTGTGGGGAAAAGTTAAAATAAACAAAATACATAAACTCCTTCACCTCTTACATTTATTAGAAATAATAAATGTTTCTTTTTAACCTCAATCAAATAGATAATACATAGTAACAAAAACAATAGAAGTAGAAGGTAAACCTTACCTATTTGTGTTTCTCCTCGTAGAAATAGGTTTAGAATACTTTATGCTTTCCTATTCATAAAAAATTATAAAAAAGAAGTTTTCCTAGCATATGCTTATTTGTTCTAATTTAACTAAAAAGCATATACAATCAACAGTTAACGAATTTGATCAATAAATCATAAATAGTAAAGAAAATATTTTATAAAAAGTAAATCTATTTATTTGGATCAATAAAATTCACTAATTATTGATTATATAACATTTAACTACATATTCTTTTATTTGGAAGAGCAGCTTCATGAAAGAGAGTGAAATAGTTAGTCATTATTGCATTCATTATGGAAGCTGAGTTTGTGGCATGCTTTAAGGCTATAATTCATAGATTATAGTTAAGAAACTTTACTTCAATATTTTTAATTATCCATAGTATTGTATCAAGTAGCTAAAAGTTTATTATGATAATACCACAGTAATCTTCTTTTCAAAGAACAATAAGTATCCAAAAGGTGTTAAACATATTGAAATAAAATATTGTGTTGTCAAATAAAAAAGTTTAGAAATAAAGAGTGTCAATCGAGTAAATTAGCACAAATTTTATGATTGCTAATCTATTAACAAAAGGATTACCGCTAAAGATATTCGGAACATGTCAAAAGAATGAGCATTACTGAGTAATACGATTAAATAAGTTATTATTGTTTATATATTTTATGCATTTAATTACTCAATTTGATTATTATTGTTTATATATTTTATACATTTAATTACTGAATTTGATATTTTTTTGATATATAATTATCTTGTTATTTATTGTTAGTATATATGTGTGTGAGTGTATGTGCTCGCGTGAATAATTATGCAAATTTTAACAAGATTTGTCTTTTACAAAGACATTATTGTTGAACCATTAGAATATGTCTTGTTATAGATTATATTTAAATTTAGACTAGTTCTATAATGCATGAAAGGAGTATGTTATATTAAAAATGTACAACTGCTATGATCCTCTTTAATTTTTACTTAATTATGATTATTCTTATAACTAAAAAATAGGTTTCACTTTTATTACATGCATGTTGTTATTCTTGTAACTAAAAACCATGATTGTTTTTTATAGGTCAATTGAAAAATTGTTCATGTTATGTGGTTTAGTTATCTAAATGTTTAAATTTATTAATCACTTGGCGTTGATGGAGAATTAATTAAAAGAGTATATATGAATTTTAAGTGCTCTTTTCTCTCTTTCTGCCTAAGTAAGAAAGAAATCAGTCGATGGATTTGAGAGTAATATCAATAATAAAAAATAATTTTTAAATAAAATTTTCTTTTTTAAAAGTACTAAAATAATTATTCATATAATTAGTTGATTCCTTTTAATAAAATCAAAACAAGGTAACTTCACTTAGTCTGTCCATTATTATTCTATCGACGTCTATGAAATTATATTGGTCACTTTATTTACTTGAATAAATTATTAAAAAAGAGACTACAAATATATAAAACCAAAAGAGGCTTGTGGTGGCGATTCCACGGAATGTCATTTCCGAACTAAAATTTTTTGTTTAATATTACTCTGTCTTATTCTGCCTCATAAAATCTTAATCATTTATTTTGTGGAACCTACGTAGAATTTATATAAGACCCACATAAATAAACGGCTGAGATTTATTAGACACAATAAAACACTATAATATTAAGCAAAAAATCTGACTGACCGTTGCCTGCCCACCTTCACAACCTTTCTTGCCAACATATTTTTCGAATGTTTATGCGGCGCAATTAACACATCGCTAGCATTCTCCGAACAAGAATCTCTAATCAAATGACAGATGTAAAGAGAACCTCCTTCCCAGTGTCTCGGTGGTTAGACATGTTACTTGTCTTTCTTATACAGAGCACTATTTCAGATACTAATAAAAGTTTTACTAAAAAATTCGGTGAGAGTAAGAGAAAGAACTTCAACTATTTTTCACGTAAATTTTGATTTCTGATATACATACAATAGACGATTAGCAGAAGCCTCTTGGCAGGTATCTGTAGCAGTACTGGTACCAAAGTTGTGAAGAGAATTCCCGTGGCCTTAGATCTTCATGGCAAATGTGAAGGGTGGCAAAAAGAGAGTTCTGTTAGAAAAACTCTCCTACAAAAATGTCTGCCATATTGAATTCATATATACCTAACCCTCTTCTCCTTCTGCCTCAAAACAAAACCATCTTCATGCCTTATCTTATAGAGCTTTGTTAGTTTACTAGTTTTTGTTTTGATTGTAATTAGCTGGCTTTCAAGTCAACCATTTTTAAACTGCAAATCACTTTTAGATTGTCGCCTTCCCTTTTCCATCTCAAAATCTCTTGTATCTTCAAAATAATGGGGTCTTTATTCCTCAATCCTCCCTCAGCTGGATTCTGTAAAGTGGTAATAGTACCAGCTAAGTACAAGCTGTGCTTCCTGGGGAGAAAGAAGAATGGTATATGCTGCCAAGGTGGAGGAAAAGGTCCAAGTTCTAGTGGTTTTTCCTCATTCTTACCAGAAGCATCAAACACGGTCAGTGAAGATCGTAGTTCTGGTGTAGTGGATGCAGGTAGCTTGATGTTGTCACCTAATAGAAGGAGTCAACCAAATATAGTTGTCAAGGATTTAATACCTTGTGGAGAATCAACTAGTTTAGTCGACATGGAAGCTGGCATAGGCATTGTCAAGTTTATTCGAGGGAAAGGTTTCTTAATTACCGGTGGTACAGGTTTTCTTGCCAAAGGTCTGATTGTCCCTGAACTATCTCCTTAAATTAACTTCTTTCTGATTAACTGTTGATTTCTATCTTCTTTATCTTGACTATTAATAAGTGCAGTTCTCATCGAGAAGATTTTGCGTACCACGCCTGATGTTGGGAAGATATACCTTTTGATCAAGGCGAAAAGCAAGGAATCTGCAGTGGCAAGATTGAAAAGTGAAGTAAGTTTCTCCGTTAACTTAATAGGTTACAATTTCAAGGGTGGATCAGAATTTTAACTCATGGATATGAATATTAGATCATATGTGCGGACCTTTTCAAATGCCTACGGCAAACATATGGAAAATCATATCAAGCTTTCATGTTGAGCAAACTAGTTCCCGTGGTGGGAAATGTTTGTGAATCTAATCTTGGCATAGAAAAAGAATTATCTCAAGTAATTGCAAACGAGGTCGACGTGATCATCAACTCCGCCGCTAACACAGCTTTTGACGAAAGGTAGTTGCGTTATTTCACCTATCTGCAAATTTTCCCATATAACATTGTGCAGTTTGTAACTGCAGATACGATGTTGCTATTGACATCAACACGCTTGGACCTTGTCATCTCATGAGCTTTGCCAAGAAACTTAAAAAACTTAAGCTCTTCTTACAAGTCTCTACAGGTTTTTTTTTTTTTTTTGGTTTTCTTTTTGATAAATGAAATTTCTCAGGCTTCCATTGTCATAAAGATTTTCTTGATTCTTTTGTTTCTTTGGTTACAGCTTATGTTAATGGACAAAGGCAGGGAAGAATCATGGAAAAGCCATTCTCCATTGGAGATTGCATAGACTACATCTATGAGAGTACATCACGTTTTCCACCTATGTTTGATGTTGAAAAAGAGATTAAGATGGCTTTGAGTTCCAGGGAAGTTTTTCAAGAAAATGAAATGGCTCAAAACATGAAAGCATTGGGCTTAGAGAGGTGATTGCAGCATCCTTCTTTTCTCTTCTTTTTTTTTATTTTTTTTTGCCTTGATGGGATATATGGTTCAACTAATGTGATCTGCTCGAAAACAGGGCCAGAAAATACGGATGGCAAGACACTTACGTGTTCACAAAAGCTATGGGGGAGATGATGCTCGATAAGATGAGAGAAGATATACCAGTGGTCATAATTCGACCCAGTGTTATTGAGAGCACTTTCAAAGAACCTTTTCCAGGATGGATGGAGGGAAACAGGTATTTATCTCTAACCAATAATATTGTAAAAACCAACGTCTTGAATATGATATGATGAGCTCAAATGAAGCCACCTCTCAGGATGATGGATCCAATAATATTGTACTATGGGAAGGGGCAGCTTACAGGATTCTTGGCAGACCCAAACGGGGTACTTGATGTGGTATGTAACATGTTTTGATCATCAAAGTAGAAAAGGACGACAAGAAATGAAACAAACAGCAGAGAATTAACCTCATGATATTGTTACTTGAAGGTACCAGCAGACATGGTTGTTAATGCAACCTTGGCAGCAATTGCCAAACATGGAACTACTCAAAAATCAGGCATCAATGTGTACCAAATAGCTTCGTCGGCTGTAAATCCACTTGTTTTCAAGGACTTAGCTAAACTTCTTTACGAACACTACAACCACTCACCTTATGTCGACTCAAAAGGCAAGCCAATCCGCGTGCCATTAATGACGCTCTTCAGCTCCATGCAAGATTTCTCTGCTCATCTTTGCAATGAAGTGACCATGCGAAGTAGGTTTACAGCAATTTCCACATCGGATCAGAAGATGTCTCAAAAACATCAACTTATCTGCCGAAAATCAATTGAGCAAGCCATGTATTTGGCCGACATCTATGAGCCTTACACTTTCTACGGTGGCAGGTAAGTAAACAATTCCAGAGCGGTAAAATGCTTGTCAAAGCTTGATAACTACGTAGAGAAAGCTCAAATCTTTAAGAGAAGGCTTTTCCTTCCTGATTTGGAGCATTAGAATACTAATATATATACATATATATATATATATATGGATGCAGATTTGATAACAGCAACACTCAAAGATTGCTGGAGGGCATGTCTGAAAATGAGAAGATGAGATTTGGATTTGATGTGGGAAGTATAGATTGGAGACATTATATTAAGAATGTTCATATCCCTGGCCTAAGGAAGCATGTGATGAAGGGAAGAGGGTTTTTGTAGCTGAACAAACTCTGCAACTCACTTGTTTTCACATGACCAAGAATAAAAAAAGAAAACCATCACTGGTTGTAATAAGATGACAACAATACTCCCACCTTTCTTTTCTTTGTTTCTTTTTCAAAGACAAACCAATAGCAGCTGAAAAATTGTCTGTGTGCTTAATTTGAATTTTTTTCACCCATACTGCAAACGATTTTAGTATGCTGGAGTTGCTTATCTCTAACACTTAATTTACGTAGAAAGTAACTAGAAAGAAAAGCAAATGAAAAAAGGTGTCAAATAATCAATGTGCAAAGGCAAAGTTTGTGGATGAAATCACCATGCCTGTCTCTTACGTAGGATCAAAAGTAAGCCTAACTTCATGCGTTCCATTTTCAAAAGTAAAGTGGGTAATATATATATTAAAATACAAAATACAGAGGCAAGATTCAACTTGCTACATCCATTATGATAAAGGTTTAAATGAGATCATATTTAAGACCCTAATAAGCCGAAGAATAAATGATCATGTGTATGTCTTTTCTTGTTTACTTGAGTTGGAACCATAGGGGTATTTAAGCTCAACCCTGTCATACCCCACATTTTTTTTTGTTACATCAGAGGGGGGACCAAGCTTAATGTCCAGGGAAAACAATCTCATGTGCATCTGCAAGCAAAAAAAAAAAAATACAATGCAGAGGGAGGGCTGTGCCACACCTGCTCGTTACGTACGAAGCCCGAGCCCAGACGGGCTCCTCATACCCCACATGAAAGCAGGAAAATGTTCTTTGTAGTATTCCTTTACTAATCAAATTGTAAAACCAAAACACATGGATGATGTTTTCCTGCCAAGTTCTCATTGCGTTTTTAGTATATTTTGTTTGTAGAAATATGTACCATAAGAAAATGCGTGGAAACGAAAGCTTTAAACTACTTATGCTCCTGGATTACAAGGCATTTTGATTACTCGGTAGATTTTCAGTAAGTTTAACTTCAGGATTTTAACCAACATTTTTACACTCTAGATTAATTTCACTTTATTCTTGTAATCATTATCATCACATTTAATTTGAAAGAAAGTATGATAATATATAACGTTACTCCTGTAAAGTAAAGAAGCTATTTTCATAAATTCGTAAACAAATGTGATAAAAAATACATTAATAATACAACAAAAATTATAAATAAGTGATGATTGTTAAAAAAAGTAAATACATAAAATTTAAACAAATAAATAAAATACAATACAATCTTTACCAAAACTGTAAATCAAAAAATCGTTGGGTAGTAAAAATTAGAAATTTTTTTAAAAATCAAATTCGAAGAATTTTTAAAATCACCAAATTATCAAACATTCAATCTTACGCATCAATAAACCGTAAAAAAAAAATCTCTAACAATCCGAACAAAGAATTAATCATTCATAAAATTGTACAAATCTAAGCTTTACCAAAGCCATGACGGCGGAACACAGAAATGAGATCGAAGTGAAAAAACAAGAGAAGATTTCTCAAGATATTGTATAATATCTTATACAATAATATTTAAGCACCAACACACAAAATGCAAGCGAATGTAATGGATCATTAATTTAGTTTTTTTTAGTTTATAGTTCAGGTTTTTGTTTTGTTGTGTCCATACCGTTGTTACCAACAGTCAAAACAAGACGCGCCTGAGGTGAGCGATTCTACCTTTTCAGTGTCAAGACATCCCTGTCGCTGGCAACCAGAAGATGAAATCTTTTTTAATTTGGCAAAACTTTTTTACTTTTTGAAAATTCAGCCCCAGGAGACGAGTTAGTTTCCCAGTTCTGTCTTTAATTTTCTCCACTGCCACCATTCTTTCTGTGATCCTTGGCGGGCGCCCGCGCGCCCACACACACAAACACACATATATAGCGAGAGAAAGGGAGAAAGGGAGGGAGAAGTATGATGGAAAACGTAGCATTATGGCAAGGGTTGACTATTTGTGGTATTGGTTTGTGGATTGTTGTAGCTTCGTGTCTCAATGTGACCCAGAAGCTTAGATCTTTGTTTCAGCCATGGGTGGCTCAATATGTCGTTTCTAGCACCCATTTGATCATCAAGATCCAGGTTTGAACTTGAATTTTCTACCATGAACAAAAACCAAAATTGTTGTTCTTGGTTTTTGACTTGTATGCTTTGATTGATTGATTTATTTATTTTCCTGTGTTGTTTTTCTGGGTTTTTGCAGAATTACCAGCATGGTTTTCTGGATGGTCTATTCTCTGCTTTGTCCTGCGTCGTTTCTGTACCCTTCTACACTGCTTTCCTTCCTTTGCTTTTCTGGGTACTTTTTCTCTATCTTCTTAGCGATGAACTTGAAACTTGTGGTAGTTGGTTATACCTCAGCATCTGAATTCCAATGGCTTTGGGTTATGTTGGTAGAGTGGGCATACCAAATTGGCTAGGCAAATGACCCTTTTGATGGCTTTCTGCGATTATATAGGAAACTGCATAAAGGTAGCCTCTCTCTTCCCATCGTTGGTTAATGCAATATTTGCGTATAGGTTCTTTCATTCTAAGGGAGTAGCAAAAGTAACCGTATTCTGTTCCTAACTGATTTTTCTCTTTTGTGTTATAGGATGTAATATCAGCTCCTAGACCTAGTTGTCCACCTGTTAGGAGGATAACTGCTACAAAGGATGAGGAAGACAATGCTTTGGAATATGGATTGCCATCTTCCCACACTCTTAACACAGTATGCTTATCTGGGTATTCACCCTTCCACGTTGTTCTGTACTTTTTCTAGTAGTCTTGGAGGAAAAAGATCTTGAAAGTATACCACGCTCTAGTCCATTGTTTCAAGGGAAATATTGCTAGATTAGAAACATCGATTGTATGCCAGAAATTTGAACTGGATTCATAGGTAATCTTAATATTTCGAGATTATAGTCTTGTGGAGTTGAGTTTTGTGCTTAGATATCCCCAAGTCTTGAAGGATTATAACAATAATGTAAGTTTGTGGTTTAATTTCTTGTTTGTTGGTCTCTTAACAAGTTACGTATTAGTTGTTATGATTCTTCATTACACCCTAGTAGGCTACGTTGCTCGAAACTTGTGTTTCAAAAATCTACATAGCTTTTCATATCTCCTTTTATATTTGATTCGGTTTTGCTACAGTTCTATTGATTTCTCTTTTAAACGGCAATGCACCAGGTATCTTTTGCATTATGTCCTATCTTATGCGCAAATACAAGATGTCTCCTTGCAATTCGTTGGATTTTCCATTGTTTGTGTACTAGTGAGCCTAATTGGTCTTGGTAAGTGCATTTGCCCTTTGTAAGTTCTTCGCAGCTTTGATTGTTTTCTCTTGTTGTCAACTGACAAACTGATATTTTATTGTTATTTGGTAGGAAGGATATACCTTGGCATGCACAGTTTAATTGACATCATTGGTGGCTTGTTTATTGGATTGGTCATTCTTTGTTTCTGGCTGACAGTCAATGAGTACATTGACAGTTTTATTGTCTCTGGACAGAATGGTAGGCGAATATCCAGTTTACATATGCAAAATATCCAATTCTAATTATTTGTAGACCCTTTACATTTTTCCTGTCAAATTATCTTCAAGGCAATTAATTTACCTAAAATTTATATGCAGTGACAGTTCAATAACTTAATTAGGTAAAAAATTGAAAGACTAGCATATTCTGACAGGTCACGATATTGACAATAATTATTTCCATTTGTACGTTTACAAGTAAATGTATATACTCCATGGAACATCTGGAATGGACTTTTGCATGCTAATCTAAATACCAAAATAGTGGTTAGAAACCAAGAGGCTTGGCAAGTTGCCAAGTAAGAACAGTTGGGAGGAAGGCCATACAATTAGATATAGTTTACTTATAGAAGAGTAATACAGATTTGGCACTTCTAAATGTGTTCATTGTTGTGACCTTGTTCAACTGATATCATGGTAGCATGGATCACATCACATAGAGTTCCTTTTGGTTATCTACCTCGAGATTGAAAATTTTTCTGCCGGAAAACAGTTTTGTTGTTGTAACAATCATGAGTTTTTCATCAATCACTCTCTTCAGAATCATGGGGGCATGAGATCCTGTAGAAAAGCTAGATAGTGCCTCAAAAACAATAGGACAGGAACATGTAACAGTGGGATATTTCTTCGTTACCTAAAATGGACATTCATGGTAAGCTTTAGAGGGTGACCTTCTTCTCTCTTTGTTTGATGTGGATGCAAGGTATAATTCATTTGTATTGCTGATTTCTCAACTGTTTATCTTGGTGAAACAGGCCCTAATATGAGCAACATGGGTTTCCATTTAATGTTACATTGTTTATTTAAGTGACAGTTATATCCGATTCAGCTTCTGAACATGTAGATATCAAGCCTTTGCATTTACTTTTAAGAATTGAGAATATTATGGTTTCCTGGACTCCTTACATTGGATGCACTATCTGATTTTCAGTTACTACATTTTGGGCTGCTCTTAGCTTCTTGTTTCTATTTGCATACCCAACTCCTGAGCTTCCAACTCCAAGCTTTGAATATCACACAGCATTCGATGGTGTTGCATTTGGAATTGTAAGTAATCATTCTTCAATTTGACTCCAGATATGCGTGTTTTTTAATTATATAGCTTCCTTCCTCAACTATATTACGTGTCCTCATCCAGTTGGAGCTAGTATCATCTTCTATAAAATGTTATTAGCATGGAAATATGAAGGTTGAAATCTATGTTACTTGATACATCAAAGATGAATAAATGGAAAGTAAACAGTACTCAGGTTAGAATTAACAAGCTAGTGGAGATTGACTTTCTGTTGTTTAATAGATAAAAAACGTCTTGAACGTGAATTCAGCATGGTCATTACTAACATCATTCAATACCTTGGTACAATGTACGAGGATATAGGAAGCAGAGGTACAATCAGAGTAAAGAAGAACAAAATTTGGTGGCTTTGAAAGAATACTGATCTTGAATTGAGGCAGGGGGATTTTCTAGGGGAAGAAAGTCTTATACTAGTGGCTTCTTTTGCATTACAACACGAGTGTTTATGCATCTATCTCAGTAATTCAATTCCTTGACAAGAGGTAGAATAACGATGGAGAACATGACACAATTTCATAGAGAAAATGTCAATTAAGATGAATTTATTTCATTCTTTGAGCTTCCAATATAATAGGTCATAGATGATCCGGCCCAATGTTACTACAGTTTCAAAATTGAAAGAGGACATTTTACTTTATGATGTTATTCAGGTGGCGGGTATCCAGCAAACCTTCCATCAGTTCCACCATGAAGCTGTGCCTCGAGTATTTACACCACAAATCACAGTCCTGACGTTTTTGGGTAGAGTGCTTGTGGGAATACCAACAATTCTCACAGTGAAGTCCTGCAGCAAAGCTCTAGCTAGGCGTATTCTTCCCGTAGTATCAAAATCATTGGGGATCCCTATAAAATCAACTTGCTACATCCCTATGCTAAATGGTTCAGTAGCTGTTAAAAACCAGCAACCAGGTTATATCAAGAAGCTGTTTTTCTTCACCCTCCAGGACTCATTTGATGTGGACACTGGCATTAGATTCCTTCAATATGCAGGCCTTGCATGGTCAGTGGTAGATCTTGTACCATCCCTCTTTTCTTATTTAAGCTTGTAATGTAATGACAAATGAGTATGATTAGTATTCTTTCTAGTAATGAGCAGCTTTTACGTATAATTCCAACTCCATGTCTACAAGTTTGTTAAATGAAAATAACACCAATTAAGCTAAACGGTGCCTAGTATATAAGCTGACGACATCGTTTTTTATCATTAACAATGACAATTAATTTGCTCTTACTCCCAAATTCCGGTAGCAATATCCTCCACGTGAAGGACCTTCTCCTTTGTCAAAAGGTTTGCATCTGGAACCCCTTTTAAAAGATCAATTAGGAATTTTCAAACAACTCCATCGGACCATTGGACTGCTATGTTGGCTTTGTTTTGTCTCTTATCCATCCTCCTTCCAAGCACAGCTGTAGAGTGATGGTCAATAGCTGGCAAAGAAGGCAAATTAGGAGATGTAAACACCTTATATGCATGCTTTTTGAGCTAAAAAACATAGAAGATTCACGTATCATTGTCATAGTAGGAAATTGTTGTTTGTAAGCCACTTTTCTTGCTTTATTTAATATCTTTAAGGATCATAATATGAGGGATAGAGCATATGATTTGCCCTATCCAATCAGGAAATTTCGTTATGCTGTTTGCTGACATAATCTCTGCACATACCGCTAAGATTTGTCTCCATAATTTTGTTAACAAGTTCAAACTGCTCATCAAATGGTGATTACTAAATTGACGACATATATAGACTAACTCCCTTTAGTTTGAAAGATTCCTACTTGAATATGCTAAAAACGCCGAGTTCTTATCACTGGCAGTTATTTTAGACATACCATGTAATCTGAAAATATTGATAAGAAAAACATTGAGTTACTTCAGTTGCAGTGTGGAGATGTTTTTAAGGATAAGCAACTTTTATGTGTGTTGGCTTTCCCATTTTATCTCTAAAGAAACTCATCAAGGAGTTAGAAAAACTTCTAATCTTCATTTGGTTGAGTAGCCCCTACAATAACAATGGAGCAAACGTTAAATGGCAAGACGCTTGAAAGCCAACGGAAAAAGGCGAATTAGGGGTTAAATCAATAAGGATCTCCAACAAAATATTGTTATTGTTAGCAAAATGAATATAGAGGATCTTTACAGAGAAAGAAGTAATACAGGTACAATGCATTCATATTCATTTCCTAAAAGAAGTTATTTTCTGGAAAAAGAAATCGAAATCCTATTCTTCCTGGACCATGATGTAAATACTTAGCTTGAGGGCCTATATAAAAGTATAATAAAGATGAAGATTAGAGATGGTGAGTCTACCTTCTTTGGGTATGACGACAAAAACAATTTAGGGACTTTATATCTGATTCCAAAGCTCAAATACTCTAGACATATTATTTATGATAATGCTCTAGTTATGGATATAATACAAGCAGATCAATAGAAGTGCAATACAAGAGAAATGGCTATGGTGAAAGACAACATTCCAAATTGCTAAGCCTAACTTAAGAGGAAATAGACAAGGTTAAATGGCTCATTCATAAATCTGGGAACTTCACCAACGATTCCTGCCAAGAGATATATAGAGCACATGGTCAGAAAGTTAAATGGCATAGATTGGTACAGAATGAGTTGACTCTCAAAAGTGTCTTTCATTGTGTGGTCAACCACAATGAACTATCTCAACACTAAGGATAGAACAGCATTAATCCAATCTGCAATTTTTGCAGCTGGCAGAATGAGTGCGAGGAGCATCTCTTCTTCCAAGGCCAATTCACCAATAATCTTTGGAGGAGGATACTACGACTCTCTAATACATATTGTCAGGTTTAGGGCTGGAACAATATAGTTACATAGACTGCTTGTTGTGGATGCCTTCGTTGGGAAACCATATACCAGAAAAGGAAAGCTTCAGAATTGATAATCTCTTTTATTTTCAGTTTATTGTTTCCTTTTCTTATTCCGTAGGTAGTTTAGAGATATAGTACTTCTATAATTATTTTCCTATTCTTATTCCGTAGGAAGATTAGAGATATAGGACCTCTATCATTATAATAAGACTGATCCTTATTTAAAGGAACAGAATAGTTAGGAAGTCTACAGATAAAAGACTTCTACATCTGTAATATGACTGATCCTTATTTAAAAGGACAGAAGCAAAATAAAATGGCAATTCAGAATTTAATCAAACACAAGAGGTTGGAGTTCTCTCTTATCAAACTCTAAGGTTTCAGTCTCCTTTGAATGAGTCTGAATTTTTATCCAAAATAGGTCGACAAAAGAACCGCAATAAAGGGAAGAGAATTGAATTCGATTTCCCGGTCAATCGTCCGATAACTCGATCCTATTCTCAAATATATAACAATTTGGTATCAGAGCCAATTACCGGGTGATGAGATACGAGCATAGTTACAAGAAGAGTGGATTGTTACAGAATCAATTGTGGAGGCTAACTTTTTAAATTTGAAGGATTGGTTGGATAGTCACTTAATACACATCACTCACCAATTTCAGAAACAGATGAAAAACCTAGATTTGGATTTAAGCAAGACCACGATGGGGGATGGCTCGACTAGCAATAATACGGTTCGACCAAGTCCCACACCTGCACCACGATTGCGGGAACGAGCACAAGACCACTAGAAAGAGTTTCCGCAAATGGGGGAGCTATTCCAAGATTCACAAAATTGGATTTCCCTACTTTTGATGGAACAGACGACCCATTAATTTGGTTCCATCGTTGTGAGCAGTTTTTTGAAAACCAGCACATCAGCAATGCAGATAAGGTGAGTTTGGCAGCCTTTCATATGTTGGGAGAAGCACAATTTTTCTACTATCAATTAAAATTGGAAGGGCACATATCAAGTTGGCAGGAATTCCGTAACATGTTCACTACGATTTGGCCCACTAGAAGGTAGCAACACGTTAGGCGACTTAGTTAGTTTGGGACAAACTGGAAGCATAGAGTTATATAAGAGGCAGTTTCAAGAGAAATTAGCAAGGGCTGGTGAATATGCTCAGGTAAATCAACATGTGGGCTTATTCATGACTGGTCTGGATGTCTCCATTCGACTGGATGTCCAATTACACAAGCCTAAAGATTTAGCCAAAGCCATGAATCTTGCTCGAGCCTTTGAAAAGAAGCAACAACTGTTACATGTTGGAAATGATCGAAGATGGCAAGGGCAGATTACTTGAGTGGGGTTTGGATCCTCAAATTCTCAACCACTAAACACCCAGAAAAATGCCATAACCTCTAGAGCTTCAGATTCCTCAACAACCCCAAAACACACTTCTTTTATCAGGAGGTTAAGCAGAGCTGAGATGGCAGATTGTCATTCAAAGGGGTCATGTTATAATTGTGATGAACCCTATTTAATGATTCATCAATGTGCAAAACTATTATGGTTATACCTGAGTGATATTGCAGAGGAAGTGACTACTGAAATTGATGAAGAACCTGGAGGAGAACTTGCAATTTCGTTACATGCTATTACAGGCCAGACACATGCTAGGACTATGCGGCTTCAAGCCATAATGAGTGGACAACCCTTGTTGAGTTTGGTAGATTCAGCAAGTAATCATAATTTCATTAGAGAGACATCGGCTCGTCGTCTAGCCCTTCGGGTAAAACATTTACCTAATACTACTGTGTTAGTTGTTAACGGAGAGAAAGTCCATAGTAAAAGGGTTTATTCTCATCTCACCTTTTATATTGATGCATATGAATTTGTGGCTGATTTTTAAGCTATACCAGTAGATAGGTTTGATATTGTATTAGGAATTAAATGGCTACAAGAATTAGGACCTATTGTTTGGGATTTTGCGGCGCTCATAGTGAAATTCACAGTGGAGGAGAGGTTGGTTATGTTTCAGGGATAGCAGGCGTGTTGGGCACCGTTTCCAGAGCCCAACTCTAAAACGGATACCCTATGACGTGATCGTACTCCGATGAAGTTTCCATAACCTTCATCGATTCATCTTCTTGGTTTGATATCACCTATGTTGGATCCCGTTTTTGGAACCCAACCTTGGAAACATAAATCAAAAAACAAAGTGGAAGAAACGAAAGAACGGATCATAAAGCGAAAGTGGGCAAAACGAATGATCGGACGGAAACAAAAGCGAAAGTCAAAGTGAACGAAAACCAAAGAAATCAAATCGGATAAAAAAACGAGGGAATCGAAAGCGCATGCAGAACCAAAAGAATCGAAAGGCTACAATCAAACTTAAGGTCAAATTCCAACATCCGAAAACGCATACCTTAGACAAACATTGGAACCTTTAAGGACACTTTTGGTTTAACCCAATCCAAATCGGTATAATTTTTTTTTCACAACATCATTAAAAGCAATTTAATTTTCATTCATCAATTTCATAACCTCAATTCACTTGATTCTTCATATTTAATCATATCTCATAATTTAACAATCTTATTTTTCTTTCTTGCCATCAAATCTCACACACATGGCTATATCCCATCAATTCATATACAAAGAGCACTTCAATAATTAAGATCAATCATCACATTCATCGGACCTCCTATCCGGAATTCAAACATAGTCAATTACATTCATAACATCTCATCCATATACAATTTACATGCCATATCCATACATAATTCCATAACTCATTACCATCATGAATAATTGTTACAAACTTTAATGGCATTCCAAGCCATAAAACAACATTAATATCAAAAATCCGAGTATACAAAAATACACAACTCCCAAAATTCTCAACAACAATCTAACTTAAAACAATACCTATGCACACATACAAACAAACAAAAACCTTCACTTTCTTTCACCCAATCTTCTTCTCATCATCTGTGGATGGGAATGAAGGGGGTAAGCTTATAGCACGTGGGTAACATGCTTATAACAAATAACAAGAAAAAACTGTTCAAAAGTTTATTCTCTTTGAACATTTTCATAAACATAGTCAATCCGCATTAAAATCGCAAAACTCTTATGTCTTCAAATTCTCAACCAATTCACAATAATACACATCATGTGTGCATCAACTTAACAATTCACAAATGCAATGCACAACAAATGGCTTGAGGGTTTCGTGGAACAAAACGGAGAAACTGAAGTTTACACCGTGAACAAAACAAGTCCATTTTTTGGAGCTCGTGGGCCACAAGCGGCCAGCCGGGAGAAGGCTTTACGTCGACGTGCACGTGACTACGAAATGGTTCCTCTCTTGCCCAAACAAAGCATATCAGCAATGCTCAAAATCATTTTATCAAAACGAATTGCTTTCATACTTTTCATTCAAATCAAAATGCCATGACACAATGCAATGGCATAACATTATCATTATTCATAAATCACAATGAAATTTCAATAATCACAATAATTTAACAATGCACATGCATTTTTTTCCCACATTCACGACAATTCAATTTCCATCAAATAAGCATGTATACACATAAACAAATTCTTTAAATCATTTAAAAAGAAAATTTAGTAGCTCATTACTCAAATTATAAACATGAAACCCACCTTGATTTTCCTGCTTAAAGACTTGACTTGCTCAAAATGCCTCTTCTCTTTGTAAACAACCTGAGGTATCAAAGGTTCTTTCTCTTGTTCCTCTTGATCCCTTCATTCTTCACCAAATGAAGGGATCCTTAGCTCAAAAGGAAGCTCTTCTCTTCCT
>JANITW010000004.1:50135576-50150796 GCA_027564335.1 Erythroxylum williamsii | reverse complement strand
AATTTTGATGAAAGGTGGCTTGAAATGCCCACTAAAGCATTATAAAACACTTGTCTTTGATGTTAATGAAATATATATACATTATGTTTAGTAGAGATTTCCAAAGTCTCTATATTGCATTTTCAAGCTTTCCATAGGGGTAGGAATTATATACTGAATTCATGGGGGAAAATGTATTGATCTAGGTAGAAATAGACAAAGTTGTCTTCTGGAAAGTTGTAACTTATCCTCTTATCTTTCCAACTCTATAAAGTATGTATATTTTGGACATCGGAGTTGAGAGATATGAGCATTATAAGTGATGATGTTGCATTGGAGGTATATACATAACAACTATGGTGAATGGTGAGAGTTTGTGTATGTTATGAGTCATTTGAGTTGAGGTTTGGGAGTTTAATGCACTCAAATTAGTAATTGAATGTTTAAGGAGTGTTATTGCATTAGAAGAAGTGAAATTGGGAAGATTATGAGTGGAAGTAATGTTAGAATGGATGTACGAAGCATTAGAGAGGCATTGGAGGGGATTGAGGAACCCTTATATCTATTAGATAGATTTTAGGTCCGTTAAATGGACCTTCTCAGGTTTGGGAGGATCCCCAGTATCACCTTATGTCCACTAAACGAACCTTCTCTGGTCAAAAAATGGCCCCTAACCCCATATATATCCATTAGGAGGACATCTATATCCGTTTACACTCACAAAAATTTGAATTTTTGGCCTTCTAGATGGCAAAATCTTGCTTTGTGGTCATGAAAGTTGTAGGTCTAGATGTCCTCTTTTCAACCGTCTAAGAATGAACTTGATCCAAGGTTTCTAGAGAAAGTTATTCCAATTGTCCCAAGATAGGTACAATATGACTGTGGATATAAATATGTTTGATTCTTTTGGTCATAAATTCATTATCTGACCTCCAAATGGAGTGATTCTTGAAGCAATAGACTCTTAACACATTTTTCTATCTCTTCATAAGAATTGCTAGATTTTAGATTTGATATGACAAAGATTGATGGAACGATAGTGAGGCGTCGGTTGAGAGAGCATGATTGGGGTATGAACATATTATGGCTTCTTAAGCATAACTCCAACTACAGACTTCCGATTGAGATGATTTTTGCTTCAAAGTAAACTAGAGACCTATAGCTACAATTATTTTGAAGAAGTCAAATTGTGATTTTTGTGATTGACTGGTGTGGGCACACCACTCTTGTGGGATGATGGCTAATGAGAGTTCTTTGAAATAACCCTATAAGATAATACGCACGCTCATGTCTTATGATGACTCCGAACTTTGGGCTCCAAGGGTCCAACAGTTGTGATATCAAAGCGACTAGGTTTTGGAGTATCCTAGGTATAAAATGGGTAGTTTAGGACATGAAATGAACATGCATTATTTTAAATGAACAATTTGCATTGTTTTGAATTAGTTTACATGATTTAAAATTGTTTTGCATGAACTAAATATTTTCAATGGTTTTAAATTGAAGGAGTGATTATGCTGCCTAAAAAAAAACTCAAGGAGCTCTAACTCGATCAGGCTCTCGCCAAGGAAGCACGGATGAATCCTATATCCCACAAGATATAAGGACACATTCTACTCCTGATTTCGAGGTACCCAGTGTACAACATGAAATGCCACCGTCTCCTCCTCCTATGCCTCAAGCAAACCCTCTGGATCCACGGTTCTTTCAAGCCTTTGCTTAGGCTTTCTCATATGCCAAGGGCCGAGGGTCTCAAGTTCCAATGCAAGCTCTAGTAGAGAGTGCTGGACAGTATGATAAGCTCCTCAAGAATGGAGCTATAGATTTCAATGGGACTACAAATCCCGAAGAGGTTGAAGCATGGTTGAAGAGGACTGAGAGAGTATTGAATCAGATGAAGTGCTCTGATGAAGAGAAGTTAGACTATGCAATTAGTTTACTATAGGGGGTGCACTCCATTGGTAGGAGTTAATGCCCTATAGTCAGGACATACCGCCGGTATGGACATGGAGGGACTTTTTGGAAGCTTTTAGGAGGAAATACTTCTCAAAGAACTATGTCCAAGAAAAGGCCAAAAAAATTCTGAATCTCACATAGAGGGATATGAGTGTGAGCGAGTATGAGTTGAAGTTCACTCAGCTCTCACGATACGTGGCTAACATTGTTGCGAACGAGGAGGAAAAGTGTCGCAAGTTTGATGGGGGACATCATCTGGGGATCAAGAAGAAGGTGTTGATCTATAATTTATGTGACTACCAGCTATTAGTAGATGCGGCCCTCCAGGCAGAAAAACTGGAGGACATCAAATATGAAGTCAATAAGAAGAGGAAGAGTCGAGATCATTCTACTATGAACGAAATGAGTGCTCCAATGCCAGAGAGGAGTGAGAGGAGTTTCCTCTCCCAGAACGAAGTGGAGAGTAGTGGCTCTACCAATAATAAGCAAGTGAAATCAGTTTCAGTGCAGGCCCTGTGGGAGGCACTAGAAGGAAGGAGAGGAGTAGTCACATGAATACAAACCTCCAAAGTGAACATTATGGGAAATTTCACAGGGGAGAGTGCTTTAAGTTACATAGAGCATGCTTTCGATGCAGAGAGAAGGGACATATGATCAGGGATTGTCCCCAAGTAACAAGGCAAGAGGGGTCACAAATGCGAGCCTCCAAGGAGAGCGAAAATAGTGGGGACTAGGCCAGTTGCTGAGGTGGGCAATTCTGGAGTTGCAATGAAGGTTGTTCCTTCAGGAAGGCCTAGGGGTCAGGCTCAAGCAAGGGTGTTCATCATGACCAAAGAGGAAGCCGCAGCCGCTTCTGAAGTTGTCACGGGTATGGCTCACTTATTCAATTCTACAGTATACGTGTTGATTGATTCTAGCTCTAAACATTCATTTGTTTCTGCAAGCATGATTTTACATGATGTGAATTTGGTTCCATTGGATAGTCCTTTGATTGTTAGCATTCTTTTAGGAAGGAAGGTGATAATAAGTCAATTATATAGAGATTATGAACTAGTTATTGAAGGTGTTAGACTAGTAATTGACTTATTGCCTCTAAAGCTAAAGGGTTTAGATGTTATACTAAGTATAGATGTCATGGAGAAATATTGTACGAAGTTAGATTATAGTCTCAAGGAGGTAGAGTTTGACTTTGGCAATGGTGACAAAGTGAGTTTTAGAGGAGATAGGAGAACTCCATCACCTAGAATTGTTTCGGCTTTGCTCGCTAACCGGATAATGAAAAAAGGTTATGAAGCCTTCTTAGCACAGGTCATGGACACTGATGTAAATGAAGGGAAGTTAGAAGATTTTCCAATTGTGAGGGAGTTTCTAGACGAGTTTTTGGAGGACTTACCTAGTTTGCCACCGGTGTGAGAAATCGAGTTTGCCATTGACTTGATTCCCGTAACTGCACCCATTTCTATACCACCGTAAAGAATGGCTCCAGCTGAACTGAAGGAGCTTAAGGAACAGTTGGAGGAACTATTAGAGAAGGGGTATATAAGGCCGAGTTCGTCACCATGGGGAATGCCTGTTCTATTTGTTAAGAAGAAGGATGGAACATGGTGGATGTGTATTGACTATCAGAGACTCAACAAGGTAACTATTAAGAACAAGTATCCTCTTCCCCAGATTGATGATTTGTTTAACCAGTTGTAGGGAGTAAGGGTCTTTTCAAAAATTGATCTTAGGTCAGGCTATCATCAGCTCAGAATCAGGGAGTCTGATGTGAGTAAGACAGCCTTCAGGACACATTATGGGCATTATGAGTTTCTGGTCATGCCTTTCAGATTGACCAATGCTCTAGCTACATTTGTGGATCTTATGAATAGGGTCTTCAAGGAGTATCTGGATCAGTTTGTCGTAGTGTTTATAGATGACATTTTGGTCTATTCCAAGAGTGAAGAGGAACATGAGGGACATCTCAGGATAGTGTTGCAAACATTGATGGAGAAGGAACTTTATGCCAAGTTCAGTAAGTGTGAGTTTTGTCTTCATAGATTAGTATTCCTTGGACATGTGATTTCAAAAAATGGAGTACATATTGATCCGAGGAAAGTTGAAGCATTGATAAATTGGCATACGCCCAAGACAATGATAGAAGTGAGGAGCTTTCTAGGATTGGCAGGCTATTATAGGAAGTTTGTGGAAGGATTTTCTATGACAGCAGCTCTAATGACCAAGTTATTAAGGAAGAATCAGAAGTTTATCTGAAGTGATGAATGTCAGAAGAGCTTTGAGGAACTTAAGCACAGGTTGACAAGTTCTCCAATTCTGACTTTGCCCACAGGAGATGAGGGTTATATAGTATACAGTGATGCTTCAAGAAAAGGTTTGGGTTATGTGTTAATGCAAGGAGACAAAGTAATAGCTTATGCTTCACAGTAGTTAAAGTCTTATGAGTTGAATTATCCGACTCATGATCTAGAACTAGCAGCAGTAATTTTTTCCCTAAAGATTTAGAGGCATTATCGATATGGAGTTCAGAAGAAGAATTTTACATATCATAAAAGTCTCAAGTATTTATTAAGTCAGAAAGAGCTGAATTTGAGACAAAGAAGGTGGATTGAATTGCTTAAGGATTATAAACTGTTGATTGAATACCATCCAGGAAAGACGAATGTGGTAGCAGATGCCTTGAGCTGAAAATCCTCTATAGCTCATGTTCGAATAGTTTATCTTCCATTATTGGAAGAAATGGCTAAGCGTAGGATAAACTTGAAACGGGAGGAACTAAATTGTATTCATGCTAATTTCACAGTGAGACCGATACTCAAGGAAAAAGTTAAGAAGTTACAAGTATAGGATGTAGAATTGAGTAAGCTCTGAGAAGAAATTTAGAATGGCAAGAAACCTGAAGTGGTAGTGAGAGATGATGGATTCATGGTTGTAGGAAACAGACTTTGTATCTCGAATGTCAAGGAAGTAAAGGATGAAATATTGGATAAGGCATACAATTCACCTTATGCCATGCATCCAGGTAGCACCAGGATGTGCATAGATCTAAAAGACCATTTCTAGTGGAAAGGCATAAAGAGAGATGTAGCAGAATATGTGAGCAAGTGTCTACTGTGTAAGCAAGTCAAGGTAGAACACCAGGTACCATCTGTCACATTAAGGCCATTGGCCATCCCTGAGTGGAAGTGGCAGTGGGTAACTATGGACTTTCTGATGGGTATGCCCAAGACTAGGAGGAGGTATGATGCCATATGGGTTATTATGGATCCTTTGCCAAAGTCAGCCCATTTTTGGCAATTAAACAAACTGACTCTTTACATGTACTAAAAAAAGAAGTATATTGATGAGATAGTGAGATTACATGGAATTCCTGACTCTATAGTTTCTAACAGAGATCCTTGGTTTACTTCAAAATTTTGGAGAAGCTTACAAGTGGTTCTGGGAACCAAGTTAAATTTTAGCACGATTTTTCAACCTCAGATGGATGGTCAATCTAAGAGGACTATTCTGAACCTTGAGGGAATGCTCAGGACATGTGTGATGGATTTTAAAGGATCTTGGGACGAGTATTTTTCATTGGTCAAACTTGCTTATAATAATTCGTACCATTCGAGAATTTAGATGGCTCCATATAAAGCACTATATGGAAGGAGATGTAGAACTCTAGTATGTTGGAATGAAGAAGGAGAAAGGAAACTGATAAGGCCATAGTTACTTCAAATGACAGTAGACAAGGTCAACTTAGTTAAGCAACGGCTTAAGGCAGCACAGGATAGGATGAAAAGTTATACTGATGCACATCAAAAGGAGATGGAGTACGAAGTCGATGAGAAGCTCTTTCTTAAGAAGTCTCCTTGGAAAGGAGTCATAAGCTTTAGCAAGAAAGGCAAGTTGAGACCGAGGTATGCGGGTCCTTATAAGATTGTTGAGAGGATTGGACCGCTAGCCTATAGGTTGGCATTGCTACCAGAATTGTCACAGATATATGACATCCTTCATGTGTCCATGCTGTGGAGCTATAGATCAGATCCCTCTCACATCATTTAGACCATTGAGGTTCAGTTGAGAGATGACCTGAGTTATGAGGAGATTCCAGCGGAGATCTTGGACACCAAAGAAAAGGTCCTCAAGAACAAGACAGTTAAACTGGTCAAAGTCCTATAGAGAAACTATTCCATGGAAGAGGCCACATGGGAGCCCTTGGAGGCCATAAGGGAAAAGTATCCACACCTCTTCAACAATTCAGGTAAGAATTTCGAGGACGAAATTCTTTTAAGAGGGGGAGAAATGTTGACCCTAAACTTTTTTTCATGATAAATAAGCATGATTAGATTAATTTTGTGGTCTTGTTAGATTAATGTATGTTGGAATTAATTAGCATGTTAATATGAGTAAGATAATATGATATAACTTAAGGGAATTAAAGTGTTAAGGTGGTAAGTTTGCATAAGGGGTATTTTAGAAAGATCACTTAAGCTTAAAAACCATAAAGCATTAAAGGAGGGGCAAATTGAACATTGTGCAATCATTAAGAGTATATAAGGGGAGAAAATTTGTTGTCTTGCATTTGGAAGAAGCCAAAAATGTGAATGAGAAAAAAGAGAAGAGAGAAGCACGAAAAAGAGAGAAACAAGAGAAAAGAAGGGAGGTCATCTAGGTTTCAATTTTTCTTAACCTTGAAGAGGGATTTTAAGATTAAGCAAGAAGGCAAAAAGGAAGAGCATAGTTAAAGCTTCTATTAGAGCCAAGAAACTCATTGTTTGGTGAAGATCCAAGGTAAGTTTGTGTTTTAATATTAGGATTTTTGAAAGGGATTTGGTTCAAAGAGTTTAGGAAATGCATGGGTATAAGTATTCTAGGATCAATTTCATGCATAGGTTTCTTTGGGTTTTCCAATTGGAATGCATTTTGAATGGAATTTTGTCAATGTTGAAGGGAGGTAAGGGAGGCAAGAAGAGCTAGAGGAGGGACATCCTTGACCAAGTTTTTAAGTAAGGAAATTAAGGTGGGTGATATTTTTATAATTGAGTAAATAAGTTGTTAACGTTTCTTTTAAATAAACAAAATTAAATGATTTCCAACTACCTTGAAAATGTGCATTTATTATTCTTTAAAATGGTTTGAGAATGTGCCATATGTTTTTGTATATGAATTTTGTGAATGAATTTTGAGTGATATGGGAATGATTTCAAATTGCTCCATAATTGTTGTATTTGTGGCTTTTGGATGATTTGAGAAATGGTTATATGATTGGTATGAGATTTTGGTTGATGAAGTGTGAAATGATGATGGAATTGCATATGAAATAGTTAATGCTCAAGAAAAACAAACTTTTCAAAATGTGCCATTTGGGCAACTGGTTTACAATTCATGAATTACATGTTATGTGGGTTTGGTATAATCTATTCAAAAATTTCACATGCACGTTGACCAAGTTAAACACTTCTCCCGCCTACCCGCTAGTGGCATGGAACTCCTTTATAGACTCCCTCAAGTTTACGACTACACAGGACCATTATGTGGAATTGTGTAGTTCATCATGTTCATGGACTTACCCAAACCATTATGATGTGCTTATGTGATGAATGCTTAACTTATGTGAGTTGTGAATTAGCTTGATAAGTTGAAAATTTTGTGCTTTATGATTAAATGAGATTTTGCTATGATCATGAAAGTTTTAAATAGTTTTTGCTTATTACTATTTACAAAAATGTTACCCATGAGCTTTCACCCTTTTTCCCCTCTTCAGGTGATAAACAAGATATCGAGTGATCGAGTCGAGAATCAAGGCATCACTCCAATTTGCATATTTTGTTTTTGAAGCTAGAATATGTAAAACAATGCTTTAGTCACATTTTGAGCGATTCTATTTTTTGTAAAGTTTGTATTTTTGGATTATGATGTAAGTGGCTTGAAATGCCCACTAAAGCGTCGTAAAACTCTTATTTGTTTTGATGTTAATGAAATATACATACATTATGTTTCGCTCATGATTTCTAAAGTCTTTATATTGCATTTTCAAGTTTTTCATAGGGGTAGGAATTGTCTATTGAATTCAGGGAGAAAACTGTACTAATCTAGATGGAACTAGACAAAGTTGTCTTCTGAAAAGTTATATCTTATCCTCTTAGCTTTCCAACGCTATAAAGTATGTAAATTTTGGGTATTGGAGTTGAGAGATATGAGCATTGTAAGTGATGTTGTTGCATGGGAAGTATGAACATGACAACTATGGTGAATGATGAGAGTTGTGCATATTATGAGTCCTTTGAGTTTAGGTTTGGGAGTTTAATTCACTCAAATTGGTAATTGAATGTTTTAGGAGTGTTATGGCATTAGAAGAAGTGAAATTGGGAAGATTATGAGTGAATATGATTTTAAAATGGAAGTAGGAAGCATTGGAGGGGCTTTGGAGGTGTTTGGGAAACCTCCAAATTCGTTTAACAGACTTTGCCTTCTCAATCAATAACGACCCCTAGCATTGCCCATGCCCATTTAATGGACATTATGTCCGTTTCACGGACCTTCTCGAGTGAAAAATGGCTCCCAAGCTTGTCTATGTCTGTTAGGCGAACATGTATGTCCGTTAAACGGACATTCACAGGACAGCTACAGTAGATTATGATTTTTGACCCTTTTTGAGGTAGAATCTCACTTTGTGGTCTTCATGAAAGTTGTAGATCTAGAAGTTTTCTTTCAAATAGCTTTATAGAGAAAGTTATGTCAATTCTCCCAAGATAGTTACAATATGATTGAGGATATAAACATGTTTAAATCTTTTCACCGTAACTTCATTGTCAGACCTCCAAATGAAGTGATTATTGAAGCAATGGTTTTCTAACACATTCTTCAATCCCTCCATAAAAATTGGTAGCTTTTGGCTCTGATATGAAAAAGATTGATGGAAAGATAGTGAGGGGTCAGTTTAGAGAGCATAACTGAGGTATGAATATACTTTGGCTTTTTTAGGCATAACTTCTTCTGTAGAGTTCCAATTGAGATAGTTCATGCTTCAAATTAAACTAGAGATTTGGAGCTACAATTGTTATAAAGAAGTCAATTATGATTTTGGTGATTGATTGGTATGGTCACACCACTCTTGTGGGATATGGCTAATACAGGTTCATGGAAATAACCCTTCAAGGTAATACGCACGCTCAAGTTTTATGATGACTCCAAACGTTAGGCTCCGAAAATGGGCTACAACATTTTTACAAAAAAAATTTCCTCTATGTATTAAGTTTTAAATAGTACAGATTGTTCTCAACTGTGGACAACAACTATAACTCAACTTCAAGCTAAATTTCAAAACACTTAGTGATAGAAATCAATGTTGATTTCTTCATGAAAGTCATAGATATATGTATCTAGTTTAATATGAATTTAAAATCATCCCATGTTGATGTCTACAGGACAAGATATGGCTATAATACTGATGTCTATTCAGTAGACCCACTCCTTCTAAAAAGTATCCAGTATGTACCTCAATTTTTCATTAATTCAGCACACATGTTATCCACTTCAAACATCAAACAACCACGAGCTTTCAAGCTCACCCCCACTCTCCTTCCCTTATTCAGGTGATAAGCAAGAGACTGAGTGTAAGAAAGTCAAGACATTACTCCAAATTTGCATGTTTTGTTTTGTTTTAGAGTGATTTATGTAAAACAAGGCTTCAAATGTATTTCAAGAATTATTGGGTTTTGCATCTTTTGTTTTGGATTTTGATATTGATGATGTAATGTGGCTTGGAAATGCCATTAAAGTTTGTAAAACTCTTATTTTCTGATGTTAATGAAATATGAATTTGTGTATAGATGATTGTTAAGTTGAAATATGAATTTGTGTATGGATGATTGTTAAGTTGAAATGTGAATTTGTGTATGGATGAGGTAGAGTTGAAATGTGAAGTATTTAAGGATGAGGTTAAGTGGGACTTAGGTACACTTGAGGAAGTTACCAAATTGAGATGATAAATTTTGATTACGAATTATTGTTTCATATAAGTAAGATGTATTATGGAAAGGAAAGATAGGAATTGTGTTCTAAATTCAAGAGAAAAACTGGACTGATCTAGATAGAACTATATAAAGTTGTCTGCTAGAAAGTTATAGCTTATCCTCTTAGCTTTCCAACGCTATAAAGTATGTAAATTTTGGGTATCGGAGTTGAGAGATATGAGTATTATAAGTGATGATGCTGTATAGGAAGTATGAACATGACAGCTACGGTGAATGATGACAGTTGTGTATGTTATAAGTCCTTTGAGTTTAATTTTGGGAGTTTGATGCACTCAAATTGGTAATTGAATGTTTTAGGAGTGTTATTGCATTAGAGGAAGTGAAATTGGGAAGATTATGAGTGAATATGACGTTAGAATGGATGTAGGAAGCATTGGAAGGGCTTTGGAGGGGTCTGGAAAACCCCCATGTCTGTTTAACAGACTTTAGGTCCATTTAACGGACCTTCATAGGTCAAAAATGACCCTCAGCATCGCCCATGTATGTTTAACAGGCTTTAGATCTGTTTAACGGACCTTCTCTGTGAAAAATGAGACAACTACAATAAATTGCAATTTTGAGCCCTTTTAAAGGCAGAATCTCACTTTGTGGTCTTCATAAAAGTTGTATATATAGAAGTCCTCTTGCACATAGTCAAAGAACTAATGCAATCCGACATTGATATTGAAATTTATGGCAATTTCTCCAAGATAGGTACAATATGATTTAGGACATAAACATGTTTAAATCTTTTGGCCATAAGTTTACCATTCCACCTCCAAATGAGGTGATTCTTAAAGCAACAGATTCCTAAGACATTTTCCTATCTCTTCATAAAAATTGGTATCTTTTGGTGTTTATTTGAAAAAGTTTTGATGGAAAGAAAATGAGGGATTGGTGGAAGAGCATAACAAGGTTATGAACATACATTGGATTTTTAAGCATATCTTGAGTTATAGAGCTCAGAATGAGATGGTTCTTGTTTCAAAAATAAACAAGAGACATAGATCTTCACATATTTTGAAGAATTCAAATTTGAAACTTTTGGTTGGAAATTTTTTTTTTCAAAGACTGCTCTAAAGTTAAAGCGATGAGTTGATTACAAAGATCACATTTTTGACTCTGGGCTCCAGAATCGGGATCCAACATATTTGGTATTAGAGAAAGAAGATGGACCAATAATTTTAAGGTGATTTCTTAGAATACGCTCACGTTTTATGATTTTCGGATTGATAGTTAGGCTCCAGAAATGGGGTCTAACAAATGTGGTATCAGTACAAGAGTTGGGTTCCTCAATGCAAGAGTTGGGTTCCAAAAATGGTGCCCCACATGTATGGTATCAAAGCAAGAGTTGGGTTCCGGAATCGGTGCCCTACAGTTGTGATATCAGAGCAAGAATTGGGTTCTGGAATCGGTGCCTTACACGAGAAGTTAGGCAACTTAGATTCCCTTTGGTAAAGGTACTTTGGCAACACCATGGAATGCAAGAAGCAACTTGGGAACCTAAAGAAACCGTGAAAGCTCAATATCCACAACTATTTGGATCAGGTATGAATTTTGAGGACGAAATTTCTTAAGGAGGGAAGAATTGTAACACCCCATGTTATGGGTTAGAAAAATTGAGGAATTTCAGTACATTGTATGCTTTGCATTATTGAATATTCGTTGATATGCACATATGAATGTTGAAACATTCAAATAAATTATGCATGCATTCATTGACATTTTTTAGGGTAAAATGGATTTATAAATGTGATTAAATTATGGAAAATGTATTCCGAGACTATTGGAATTTTTTCAAAATTTTTAGGAATTTTAGAAATTTTTTTAGAAAATTTGGAGTATTTTAGATTTTAAAAAAAAGAAAAATGACATTATGTAAGGTGGCAGTCCTGTATGCAGGACAAGTGGTACACATGCATGGTGACACATGGAAAGGTGTTAGTAACACGCGTAAGCATGTGGTTTTGAAAGGCAAATCACTAGAGCTTTGTTATTCTTTGGATTTTGCTAGTGTTCTTCGAAAATAACTGAACCCTCATCACCGAAATACGGGTCATGATTCTTTCATTAGTGTTATTCTCTGCATGCAAACATTTCAACCCAGCTAGTGTTTGTTTCTGCCAATTCTTATTATTTTCTTCCCCCATACACCAAAACCCTGCTCTTCACTATCATAGCTGGAATTTGTTTGAAGAATCAGGTAAGTAAAGTTTTAAGTTTCTAAATTTTATGAATGAGTTTGATGATGTTTTATATGTTGGAAATGAATACATGCATGAGTTGTGTATGAAGCAAATTCGGTGTTAGTAATGAGAAAGATGAGTTATGTAGTTGAGAGAGAGGTTTCGGATGAGTGATTATTATGAAATGAATGTGTAGGTGTTGTAATACCGATTGTATGTTGAGAGGCGTGCAGCTAGATTGCAACAAAACCTTGAGGTCTCGAGTTCGAGTACCAAAGAGGACAATACTGAGTTGGATTGGGAGCATGACCCAGTCCAACATAAGGTTGTGGTCGCGTGGCCCGGGATCATGACCCGGTGCACAAAACACGGGCCCAATGAAAATACTAACAAACATATCAAGCAACCTAAAAAACTTAAAATTGAAGCTTAAAAATGTTCTTTAACCCTCAAAACACAAATATCTAACTAAATAACTGAAACTAAACCTAAACATGCATTAATAATTCAATTTGACTACTAATCACGTACTAAGCTACCCACTAAAACATTATATAGTCTACGACTATCAACATCTCCACATTTAAACGTTTGCTTGTCCTCAAGCAAAAACAAAAGAAGCAAAAAAACACAACATATCAAAACACATAGCAGGCAATGCAGTAATGAGGCAATGGCATTCAACTACCCGAAACTAATTTAACTTCAAACATAATCTCTCAAGTTTTTCCAAATTATTAACTTGTGAAACCTAAGTTTAAGTACCTTAAACTAAATAATTAACTAATTCAGACCTTAACGTTAAGTTTATTCTCCCCTATCATTTGCACAAACACATTGATAATTATTTGGTCAATTAAAAATGTAACCATCCCTAAGTATCTTTTCATGAAAATTTAAGTTGTTCACCAAGATCGGTAGATTTTATTTAACAAAACAATGTTTTTGTTAATTTTGGTTAACATAAACCTAGCCTTTTACACAAAGGCAAACATTTGTAATGAATGTTGAACCAGTCACTCAATTAAGTTATGTTTTTATTAAACGGCTTAGTTGGAATGTCATTATAGCATTTTGATGTGAAGACACATATTTATGATGCGTGTCGATGCAATTACTCAACTACATTACATTCTCAACTAGCTGCTAGCTCTATTCATAACCCAAAGGCCAGCGGAATAGTTTATTACTTATGATTTACACTTTTTTTACTACCTCATTTCTTTAGCTAATCATTCTCATAAAAAGGTACTAGTGGTGATGCTTATTTGATTGGCCTAAAATTATAAATAAATGTGAAGAAAAAAAACTAGGTGAATAGATTAGCATCATACCCTTATTAACATGCATATTTAACCAAAGTAACCTAGGTCACTAATTTCACGAGCTAATAAATCTTCATAACCTAAAAGACTATTTTCAAAGTTAAATCAATTTCATTAAATCATAGCCATTGAGATATTCACACAATTCAAATCATGCACTAGATAAAATAACATACATGTAAAATTCACATTCAAAGTTAAAAAAACATACATACATACAACCCTCCCCACACTTGGACAACACATTATCCTCAAATATGAGAAGAGCAAATAAACAACACATAAGGTGGGAATACATATAAATAAAACAAAACATAAAGACAAAATTTAAAAGAGAAAGGGATAAAACACAAAACCGTCATGGTGATTGAGGTGGTGTTGATGTCGGTGTTTAAAGCCAAATGCGATTAATGCCTGAGATTGTTGCCCTATCTTATAATTGCTTTCAAAAGTGAAAGATAATTAGTAATCCCTAACCATTCCAAATCATGAAAACTTATTTCTCATAATTTAAAACAAGTCTAACCACATACAATTGAAATCTAACTACCAAACGTGCTAAGTTATGGTCATTAGCTTGACCTTGCTTCCTTGGAAACTCAGTCGAGATCAATTATGAGTGGCTTGCTTCCACCTATGTTTCCCAAATTTAGCTTTATAGCTTGTAAATAAACTACAAATTGCAAGATAATCAAAAGGACATATTAATGAAGTTAAGAAGACCAATTAAATTCAATAATATCCTTTTCACTAACAAATTGTCCATAAAATAGGGAACAAAAACTCCTTGAATCTTCTAATGAATATAGCAGTTTGTCTTTGTCACATCCCATCACCGATGGGAAGGGTAGAATAATAATTTTGAGTGGTCAATGGGTGTTTAGAAATGCCTTTACATGTTCATGCATAATCTAGCATCCACATACATGTAAATAGTAAATTTTGCACATGAAAAATGATTGTTCTTGCATTCATGACATTTTTCGGTATAAGTGTTAAGAAATGTAATTTTGAATAAATGTGATTTGTGTGTATGAAAAATTGAGTTGGGGAGGGGCATTGTGATTTTTGAGAATTTTTAGTGAATTTTAGAAATTTTCTGGAAATTTTGGGAAAATTTTTGAACTAAAAAAAATGCCAAGTGACAGGTTGATTGTGTACCGGTAGTAGAAATTACTATCCAATGGCACTGAAAATTTAGATAAATGAGTTGAGGAATTATTAATTTGATCCATTGGAAATTTGGGGAGAAATTGGATTATAAATTGAATTTTAATTGGAAAGAAACCTTGAGAGTGCCTAAAAATGAGACATGGGGCAAATGACACTTGTCACTTGCCTAACTATGTCTTAAACCTAGCTTTTCTTTAAATCACCCCACCTTTTTATTCATTCACAATATTTCCTCTTATAAGGCTATTGATGAATGAAGTGAGAGTTCTCCATCATCTTCGTAGCTTCTCCTCTTCCTTGTTTTCTCTAGAATTTTTACCATCTTATCTACTCTCTTACCTTGATTTCTCTTCCTTTAGTTCACAAAAATAAACCTAAACCTCAACCCCTCAAGATGAAGATGATGATCATATATGGTAGGGGAAGTTAGGAAGTTTGTGACAACTTGGAAGATTTGGAAGCTTAATTAGGTCAAAATTGTGTTTTATATCATGAATTGTTAGTTAAATGCATTATTGTGATATTAAGTGAACTTAATTGCATGGGAATTGTGTTTAGGGTGGATGGGTATGAAGTTTTGTTTGATTGATGATGAATGATGTAG
>JANITW010000004.1:50111010-50129431 GCA_027564335.1 Erythroxylum williamsii | reverse complement strand
GTCCTGGGATTAAGCTTGATAGGACCAAAATCGAACCGTCCTATTATGGATAAAATTTCACAATATCCCCTTAGAGTATTGAACCTTGGAAGGTTTAAATTTCCTAGTTAACTCAGATGGGAAATCATTATGCTTTGGTACACCTACCATTAAATTGGAAAAAATACTATATAAGAGTAAGTGCTAAAATTAAAGTTAAGGAGGAGTTACCTGAGTGTCTACTAGTTAGGAAGCCAAATGAATTTAGGGAGCTTTATGTTGGGACCCGATCTCGACACCGGACCCCAACCGGAAAGCAAACAAAAAATGGAATCACAATATCGAAAAACAAAGTGACAGAAAGTGAAATCAAAAGCAAAAGCGAATTCGAAAGAACGAAACATAAGCAAACCGAAAGAGCGAAAGAATCCGAAAGCGAATCGAATATAAGTCAAATCGAATTGGCTTGGAAAACAAACCAAACAAACGATGCCGAACAGTAACAGAAACTCATGACTCAGAACTCCAAAATTTTCAAATTTATTATCAATGAAAAGATAAAAGAAAGCTCTACAATTTCTATGAAGAATAGAAAAATCAATTCCATCTCTAAAGGGGTCAAAATCCCAATCAAAGTCACTGTCCACTAATAATCATGCCGAACAGTAACAGAAACTTCTTAAAGATCATTTTATCAAAAACTGCCTAAATCAAGCCAGAAAAATTTATAAAATTTCAGCACAAAAAGTCAACTCTTCATCTCCAAAAAGTCAAAATTTCATAATTCAACAAATTATCACACTTTCACTCTTTATTTCTTGATTTTCAACTTCCATTTCAATCAACTCATTCACTTTAACTTTCATAACCTATACAAATCTACTAAAATATCAAAGTTATCAAAACCAATCAATTCTTTTCTCATCAATTTTTCTTAAAGCACAATAACATCTATAACACTATACATATACAAAAATATTCATTTCATACATTTAATATTTCTAAATTTCACTAAAAAATTGGGGTCTAACAATTTATGGCCTTCAAAATATCGCAAGTGCACAGGTTGTGATTCGTAGTATATGAAGGGTCGATCCTAGGAGGAGTTATGGACTAATCTAATCCTAAGTTATCTAAGGCTAGAAAATTAATAAAATGAAAATAAAACGGGAAAGTAAACGTGGATAATTGTCAAGATATTAATTTGCAAAATTAATTCCACAAAATCAAATATTAAGCACAACAATTTAACAATGGGAAATCATACTAGAGAATTTATCAAATTATGAGAGAGGGATTTATTGTATCATCAATGCTAACCTAATCACTTTTGTGTTATTAGGATGTCGATTCTAAACTATCATAGGGTAGATTACTCCTCTCAATTTATAATCACTAAGTCCTAATTAATAAACCGTAATCAAATTGAGTCACCAAAATTGTTATCTCTTGATTAACTATCGATCCACAACCTAATTAGTTTTTAAACTCTCTAATAAACTACTGGGCCTCATACAGGATCTCTCTTCGTATAATCATTGATAAGATTGGTTGTGTGGTCTATCAGATCACCTAACTCTCATTAACCCGACCCAATCATTTTGCATTCGACTCACCCTCTCGATTTGTTACTGAAGCATGAAGATACAACAATTAACCACAACACCCATTCAAATAACACAAAAATAACTAGATTAACAATAACTCAAGGTAAAATCCTAAAAGAAAGTTAGAACAACTTAATCAAACCTAAATCCACAAACATATTTGTATTCATCTTAACAATCAAGAAAATGAAAATAAGATGAAAGAAATATATATGGAATGGAGATTGAGATGCCTCGAAAAAGCAGCAGTCGCGAAAACCCATTTCTTTCTCCCCTCTTGCTCTTTCTCTCTCTTCTTCTTCTTCTTTCCTCTTGAAGAGTTTCCTAAAATGGCATATTAGAGGCTCAGTTAGGGTTTCTTCATTAACCCTTTTATAGTTTTTCTAATTTGGGTAACGCTAAGGCCTTTTTCGAATGTAAAAGGTCTGAAAAGTCCCTCAAAACTCAAGTCAGGAAGGTTTTCCTTCTATTTTGTATAAGCCATGATCGTGGCCACCAAATCAACCTTCTTTCATGATCATGGCAATTCTACCACGATTGTAGCTCCTCCCTGATGGTTCTATCACGATCGTAGGCTTGGTTGCTCCTTCTGGTTTTCTCCAAACCTCCTCTATTCTTCTATATTTTTCCTAAAACATTAGTAAACACATCAAGGCTCCTCAAAAACATAAAATTGAAGCTCAAAAGTGTTCTCTAACTCAAAACACAAATATCTAACTAAATAATAGAAACCTAACCTAAACATGCATTAATAATTCAATTTAACTACTAAACACCTACTAAACTACCCACTAAAACATTATATAGTTTATGACTATCGAGCCAATTCTTAACAAAAGAACATGAGGGGAAGAAGAGCTGGAGTTCATAAAGTGAGCTCGAATCAAGAAATGGCTATGCAGTTAGCTACAGGACAACCCCAAAACATTCCAAATCAAGGCCTATATGGTATATGTGTAACTTGTGGTCATGGAGCTAATGTTTGTTCGTACTTTTACAAACCTTCTATATATAGGGAAGAACAAGTGAACTTATTTAATAATTTTCAACCAAGGGAGTGAAATGATCTGTATTAAAAAACCTACAACCCTGGATGGAGAAACCACCTTAATTTTTTTATAGAAGACTAACAATCCACCAATACAGCCCCGACTACAATACCATAATTTTCATATGCCAAATTATTTCCAAGGGCAATCATTAATTCAAAACCCACTAAGTAAGCCTTCTTTGGAGGAAAGCTTGAATGTATTTATTCAGGTAACTAGTCAAAATTAAGAAACGAACAATAAAAGATTTAATTCCTTGAAGGTGTCTATGAAGAGGATTGAGATCCCAACAAGGCAACTCGCTGCTCAAATGCACAACAATCAAAATGCAAAGTTGCCTAGTCAACCTAAGCAAGCCCAAGTAGTTACTGTTATGAGAAGTGGAAGGGTGATTGATAGTCACATTAAGATTCTTCCCAATCTATTTGATGTTACTAATTAAGAGGAGGAGAGCCTTATAAGAAAAACAGATGAGTAGAAGGAGGTAAGCAATAAGCATGACTCTTCTAGTCACATTCAAAAAGGAGAAAAACTTAAACATGAAACCAAGGACAATGAAGAACAAAAACTATATAAAGTGATGGATCCTTATAGACCAACAATTCTATATCTAAGTCATCTCAAAAATCAAAACAAGATGAGCAGTTTTTTTACTTATGTAATATGCTTTCTAAGGTTAACATTAATCTACCCTTGTTAGATGTGATTAGGAGCATTCCAGCTTATGTCAAGTTCTTCAAGGAACTAAGTACCAAGAAATGAAAGTTTGAGCCTAACGAGGTAATAGTTTCAGAAGTATTGAGTGCAGCTCTTCAGCATCAATTACCCCCAAAACTGAAAGATCCAAGGAGTTTTATCGTGAAAGTATCAATGGGTAATGGGGATGAGGTTAAAGGTATGCTTGACATTAGAGCAAGTATAAATGTTATGCCTCACTTTATTTATGAGAAACTTGATCTAGAACAATTAATACCTACCAACAAGTACTTATAATTAGCTGATAGGTCAATTCGTTATCTAAAAGGAATAATGGAAGATGTGTTAGTGAAGGTTGGTAGATTGATTGTCCCTATTTACTTTGTGATCATATACATTAGGGAGGCTAAAGAGCAAGGGAAGGACGACACCATACCCTTAGGGAGGCCTTTTATGGCCAATACCAACACCTTGATTGATGCGAAGAACGGTAAACTGAGCATGACTGTTTTGGAAAAAATGGTAGAATTTTCAATCTTTAAGGTTAAACACATTCCTACTACTACTATCTGTGAAGAGTGCTCTCTTGTTGATCAATTTGATTTTGCAAACCTTGATTTTACATTATAAGAAGAAGAAGAAAAGAAGATGGGCTTGGTGAACGAAATTGATAAGTGTTATCAATTGTTAGACGATGTAACTAAGGGAGAAGTTTGCAAATTCTTAGAGAAAAATCTCAATGAAGAAAATAAAATAGTGGAATCAATCACTTTGAGTGATTCATCTTGAGCATGATAGATGAGGTGTCCAGCTAAAAGGCATTAAAGAAGTGCTAAATGGGAGGCAACCTATATAATTTCTATTTTTTTCAATTATTTGTTTGTTATTCCTTTTCAATGAAATTTGACTTAATCTATTTGCTTTGCGTGCATAGACCTACTTTTCAATCTCTTTTATTTTTCTTCCTTGCAGTTGTTCTTCAGTCCTCAATGTAGGATGCCATGCTTATTGCCATACTCCACACTAGATCAATACAGCCACTACCCACACTTTTGTATCATATTTCTATCCCTTTTTATTATTTTTATTGTTTGTAGTTTAATTTCTTTTAGTTTTAATGCTTGTTCTTGTTCGTGTTATTTTGTGTCTTAGATCCCTCTTTTACTTTTTGTATCATATTAGATATTTAAGTGGAGGGGGGAGTATTAGTAAAAAAAATTAATTATTTTTATTTATATGTATGTGTTTGTTTTTCCCATTTAATATCTAGAGACGCATGGTCTTTAAATGAACTTGATCGAGATTATAAATGCATAATGTGAGTTAATGAGTATACTTGTATGCTTATACTGATTAACTTGGATTTCAATTAAAAAGACATTAGTCTATTATGATAGATGAATGTCACTTTTCTTTGGTAAGAATTTGAGCCTTTTAAAATATTTAACACCAAATTCAAGTATTTTTGGCTGGAGTGTTCTTTCATGATTAAGGAACTCTAAAACTTGCTTACAAATACTAGTTGAGATCACATAATCTTATGCAAACATTGAACTAGAGAAGGCAATTAGGATTTACCTCTTTTTCTTAAAAAGCCACCATAATGTTACCCTCAGTGAGCCCCTTTGAGCTTAACTTAAAACCTTTTCTTTCTTTAAACCCAAATTATAAGCCTTTTCCTTAATTATTTATCCTCTTTGTGTACCTACAATAAGGCAAGTTGAGCATTTGAAATGGTATTCCTGGGTTTAGAAAGTAATTGCTTAGATAAGTGTGGGGGATCATAGCATATAGTTGGTTATTACATTAGGAATGGGTATGGTTGTAATAATTATCTCTCCTCTATATTTTTATTATTTTGATTCCTTATTTTTAAATAAATAAATAAATAAAAGGAAAGAAATAAAAGAAGAAGAAGAAGAAGAAAGAAAAGAAAAAGAAAAAGAAATAAAAAAAGAAACAAAAGAAAGAGAAGTTAACAAGAAAATGAAAAGAAAAGGAGAGACGTAAAAATGGGGAGTGTTAATCTTATTAAATGAGAGGAAAGAATTGAGTGTTTTATGGTTCACTGTTCTGTATTATTTTAAATGTTCAATTTTTCTTATGATTTTAAATTATGATTTTCCTCTTTCTTACCCTTAACCTAGCCCTATTACAATCAAAATAAAGATCTTCGGATTGATGTTTGTGTTTGATATGAGTAGTGGAGATTGGATTAGTAAGCAAGTTTATGGTAGATATCTCACATGAAATGAACGATGAGTAAATATAATCCACCTTTGAATGCTTGAGAGGATGGAAAGTGAAGTGGGTATCTATCACACTTGTTAATAGTCCTTTAGTTGAAGCATTTGTTAATTTTGGCTAAGCATGTGGAGAATAATCTATTCATAAAGTATTATGAGTTTCAAATTCTCAGGTTATGTTTATTGAAATGATTGTTAATATCTTTGACCATTAGTTGGGAACATTGTTATTTTCATTGTTTGTTCTTGCATAGTCTAGTATTCTTTATTTTGCTTAAGGACAATCACAGTTTAAGGGTGGGGGGATTGTTGTGTCTATTTTCTATTGACTTTAGTTGCCTTCATATCTTCATTTTGGGTACAAAATCTTGTGTTTTGATCCAAATGTGAGATGAATTGAGTGAAAATGGTGTGAATGTTGCATGCATGTTAATTGGATTATCTGGTGAATGTTGCATGAAGAATTAGAAGAATTATGCATGAAAGGATGAAATGGGACGTGAACAATGCATGCAATTAATTAATTCAAGCATAAATGGTGTCACATCCATGACTATGACAATAGGAGTCAACTTATGCACACCTGTGACAACATTTTCTTTAATTATCCAACTTATTATGTGGCAATTGTAGGTTTAAGGAAAGGGGGGTGTAAGAGAGAAAGAAGGGGAGAGGAGAGGAGAGAACAGAGAGTGGCCAGGGGAGCAAAAGAAGAACAACAACAAAGAGGTGGATGCAGTGTGAGCCTTTGATCATCTGGGTGAGAACCAAGTAGAAATAGAAGGCGATAGCCAATGTAGAGAGCTTAAGGGTGGTAGGAGATCACCACCACTTCCTCAATTAAACACTTATTTGCTCATTATGTTATATCTGTTGCATTATTTCTCTATTGTTGTACTAGATTTACTCCTCTCTTAGTTGTAGACTCATACTCTATCAACTTTTTGTAGTTCATTTCGATTATTCACTTGATTTATTACTTCAATACTTCTTTTATAATGATAACGATGACTCGATTTATTACTTCAATACTTCTTTCATACTGATAAAGATGGGATTGAAGTATATGAAGATGATGAGTCTTGTTTATTCCATGATGGGCTTATTTCTTTTTCTTGAGAATTCATGTAGCTAGTTTTTAATTGAGTTATCATGTTGTTGTCTTATGTTGACTATAGTTTTTGAACTGAATAGATGTAAAAATATGACCAAACTTTGCGTCATTTTGGTATTAAACAAAAGATCAAGAGAAGAAGTTTAATATGGAAAAAGAAACTATAGACACTTAGGTTAAGAATTAGAAGTATATTAATTTAAGTAGTAATAATCAGTCCAGTTTTCATAATTACTTCAGATGATAACTTGTCAAATACAAAATTTAGATTTCGTTTATTATTCGAGTTGATCTTAAAAACCCAACTATTAATTTTAGTAAGACGATTATCCAATCATTTACCCTTAATCATGCGTAGGAGATTAAATTAGTGAAATTAATTCTCAAGAGTTTCCCACTTCGATTAATTTATTCATTTTTTCTTCCAGTTAAATTAGTTTACTTTTCAGTTTAATTTTGTGATTTTCTTTAAAGCCTTCCCTCAACAAATCAGTATAGAATGTTTAGGATTGCATCAATTTTTATTTTTGCTCAAGATTAATTTAAATGAACCAATTTTACCTTTCTAAAAGATGACCTTAGGTAATCAACTATAACTACCTTGTATACTTACGAGTAGGATAATCGAGCTACTTTTAGAATTTATTTTGGCGTAAAACAAACTCATGATCATATAAATTTAGAGGCAGGGTTAAGAACAATATATAAGATATATTTTGGCAAAGATTTCTCACCTAATAGATCTAAGAGTAATATAAGATATGGTTTATTAAGTAGGTTCAAGATTAACTATTTTTGAATAGGATCCTATTTCACTAAGAAATTATTTCTTTATTTAATAGTAAGGGCTACTTTTTTTAATAAAATAATAGGAGTAATCAAATATTTATTAAAGTCCTCATTTTATTTGATTTTACGGCATAAACTAATAGTTGCTCTTTTATGTATTTTGGTTGTCAGAAGAAGATTAGTACCAATCTAACGCTAAGGAGCATCATAGGACCCAATTTCTTGAACTAGTTTTGCAACTTGAGAATTCTTCTTAGGCAAGAAAAGAAGCTATATGTTCTTAACCATATCATTTTCTTATATTGTAATAAGCATTTGAAAGGTGCGGGAGTCATCAGATTAAAGTAGCATCTAGTTGAGATGAACGATGAAGTGGAGCCTTGTAAGTCATTCATGATATGAAATGGCAAATGAAAACTTTGCCTGAAGAGTATCATTATGAGAAAGATAGAAGAGAAAAACTAAATTATGAAATTGGTAGTAGAATTTCTGTTTGTAGTGGTTAGGATGATATTGGAGAAGTTAAAGGTGGTTTTTATGCTCTACTAGAAGGGATTGTTACACTGGATGCGAGAAAGAGAAGAAGACATAGCTCTAACATTTTTGCACCACCAACAACTTTTAGATCCTAGCTTTCAATGCATAGTGTCTTATAATCTAAAGAGGCTGCTCATATTATGGACATGGCGATGGATAGATAGTTGTATGATGCAGGAATATCATTAAATGCTACTTAGTCTACTATTACTAGCCTATGTGGATGTTACTACCTCTAATAGTCTAGGATATAAGGCTCCTTTAATTGATGACTATAGAGGTAATCTTTTGAGCAAATTTTTTTTACGAAATAAAAGGGTTATTTGGATGAAAGAAGAATGATTTGGAGTAACTTGTAGATGTTTAATCATATGTGATAGTTGGACAAATAGAAGACATAAGCCTATTATTAATTTTTGTTTATTCTACTAAAGAGACAATATTTTTAAAATCTATTGATGCATCTAGCCTTATTAAAAATTTTAATACTCTGTTTTAAATATTTGATGAAGTTGTTAATGAATTTGGGGCTAAAAACATTATACAGTTCATCACTACCATTGATTTTGCTTATAAAACAACTAGAAAAAGGTTGCAAAGTAGGTATAATTCTTTTTATTTGATTTCTTATGCTACACCTTGTATTGACCTGATGTCAAAAAATATAGGTGATACAAGATACTTTTGTATCATCAAGGAAATTGTGCAAAAAGAAAGAAAAGTGACAAAGTTCATCTATAATCGTATATACGTCCTAAATTTGATGAGAAAAGATTCCACTAATGATAGTAATTTGTATCGTCTTGCTATTATAAGATTGATGACTAAAATTGTTTCGTCTTGTTATTGTAAAGATTTATGACTAATTTTTTTATTACTTTAATGCTTTTTTCAAATGAAGGAGTTAAGACAAATATTTATAAGTTATAAATGAGTTATATCTCAACATGCTAGGTTTAATACTTAATTAGAGGTTTCTAGAATTATACTTAATGATTATGATTTTTGTTTTTAATACCAATTTGTCATTCAAGTTTGTAAGCCTTTGGTGAGAGTACATCGTCTATTTGACAGTCATGAGAAGACAATACTGAGTTATTTTTATGTGCGATGAAGAGGGAAATGAAGCAATTAAGGTACAATTTGAAAAATAGAACTTTTTTGTAGACGCCTTATCTTATAATCATCAATGATAGATGGAAAAGACAACTTTACTCTCCAATGTTTGCAGCTGACGCATTTTTTAATCATAGTATCTATTATAGATCAAAAATTACAAAGAAAATTAAAGTTATTAAAAGAATACTATTAATTATTACAACAATTATTGCTCACGAGATGATACAAGATCTTTTAAGTTCATAAATTGAGGTTTATAAGGATGCTTCAAGTGATTTTAAGATACCATTTCAATTCGTTAAAGAGATAGAATTTAATATAAGTATATATTTCTTCACTTTTGTAATTAGTTGAAAATTAATCATCATTTTATTTTGTTGATAAAGTTACTTTTGTTATTTTAGATTTGCTTGGTGGGATTGATTTGGAAGTATCGTTTCAGAAATGTTAGGATCGCAATTTGAATTCTAAGTCAATGTGGGAAAAAAATTGGAACACATTTGAATTAATTAATTTCAAGAAAAGGAATAGATTAGAACATAAAAAAAATTAAAGGTCTTTGTTTGATACAATTTAAAGCTTTGATAAAGGTATGTTATATCTTTATTAAATCGAATATAATTTCTTGTGATTCTTAATAATTTAATTTTATTTGTTTACTAAAACTCTTATTAGAATAAGTAATTCTATAGATCCAATTTTCTTTAACCATATCAACCTTTTAGTATATTGGATTTTTTAGGAATTAAGTTTGTTAGAAGAAAATGACTTGGAAGATAATTATAAAAGGAGAAGTACTGACAAATCATTTGGAGTAATAAATTTAAATAATAGTGATAATAAGACTCCTCTTAATGATAAGAATTTGTACTAAATAAAAATTAGGGTCAATACGATTTGAACAAACATCCGATTGAATGAAGTTTTAGGTCTTTCATTTCTTCTCTTTTCTATTAATTTGACTTGTATTTGATTTATACATTAAATTCTATATAAGTAAAATAAATATTAAACTTTTAATTGTACCTTATTTTACTTCAAGCTTTGCTTTTACTTGGCTGTATTCATTAACACAAACTCTTATTGTAATTGTAATACAATACAGGTACAATTACATTACAATTAACACATACTTTTAGTATATGATGTTTTAATATAATTATTATTTATTATATAAATTGTAACATGTTAAATACTTTACATTATTCTTAATTTTATGTGTATGATAATTATAATGATTTTTTAGACTAATTGTGATTATTGTTTATATATAAAATATGTAAAAATAATAATATTAATAGAAACAAAAATATAACTAATATTGTAAGTTAATATTATTATAATTTTTGAAAACATGGTTAATATAAAATTAAAAATCATATAACACAATAAATTGAGATATAATTTTGCAATTTTAGAAAATACAAAAATTATTTTATAATTTTAAAATTTTACTAGAAGTAATATCCAATATTAAACGGTACTGGAATCGTGTCGTATTTCACAACATTGTGTGTATCATTGCGACAACTTACCTAAATATGATACGATAAGAACACTAATTTGCAGAGTAGAAAGCAAAACATGTACATCCAAAATTAGGAGCCTCGTTATCTCTAAACTCGCCCTTTGAAAGAAAGAAAAGCTGAGAAATTATGTCTCAGATAAAAGGAAATAAGATATACTCGGCATAGAAGAGGTTCCATATAAACCGATAGAATGTTGAAATTGCTTCCTGCAAAATGAAAGCGAGGGTATGCAGAGGAATTCAGAATATTGTGCAGGAGAAGAATGAAACAGAAATTTTCTGCCGCCATATGAACGTGGATGACTATTATCACTAATGCACGAAGAAAATAGGCCTCACCTTGGTGTAATTTGCTTTCTCCAATACCCGTGTCTGAGAACAGAAAATTCCAAGATTCAAAAGAATTGCTCATGAAAGAGAAGGCAAACCAAAGGGTCAAAATACAGCACTATCTAATAAATTTAACAAGGAGCTCGGAGAGGTAAAGGTAGACCAGAACCAGCTATGATTGGTGCAACTTCTCAGCTCTAGATGCCAATGTTACAAAAGATTATAGTTATCCACTTGAATAGAAAACAGTAACACCACAATTCAGACTCCTCAACTTTACGTGAGATGTACATCTACCAATCTCTTTTCTGAACTCTTTCTGTTACAAGTTACCATTTAAGATTCAGTTCTTCTGGTTTTCTGAGGAACTCCATGCCGGGTAACTTTTGTGGAGGGTGTTCATGACTATATCCCATAAATCTAGCCTTCAATCAGTTCTGCAACACTGTATCTTATGTGGATGTTTTGACTACAAAGCCATACTTAGTTCCCTGACTTCTTGAAATTGAGATTAAGCATAAAACTGTTCAGACTTTGTACAAATCATGATCAACAAATGCTATAAATTTCATCTATTATATTTTGGTTCCTTTTCATGTTTTAATGACTATTGCGTTGTCAATATCAAAACTGTGATATGGTGCTTATCACATACCCTGAAATTCTTTTTTGAAAAATTAAGATTCAACAAACACTAAAGTTAACCACAAGACAGCTATCTCAGGCTGCTAGACAGGTAAGCCCATGGTAAAAGGGTCAAAGGCAAAGACAGCAAGTTTCTGTCCAAAGCACACCACCTACGCCGAGAAGGTGACTGCAAGAGCAATAACAATCTAATCTAGCTAAATGAAAAACCTAAAAGAAGTATGTATACAGGCCATTGACAAATGAAATCAGGGACCTTCCAGCGATAAAAGAGATTAGATGCCAGCCACTCGATGGAAACATCAATGTATCTCCATAAAGAAGCAGTTTCAAGGAAAAAAAGTGAAATTATGTTCCAATAAAATGAGAAACCTTGTGTGAACACCAAAGGGAAGGACAAATTTTCAAAGCCAAAACAATTGCAAAGAAGAAAGCATACTAAAAACCAATTTTCAGAACAAAAAGGAAATAAAAACTTCAACAAGAAGGATGATCTCATCAAAAACAACCAGCCTGAAACAAATATAACATCTTTACTAGCTATATTATCTCATGAAACACACCTGGAAGGCCAAACAAACTGCAAGAAAACTGTGAGTGGGTATCATTAAGCTGCGCCTGAAAGCCTGCAAAATTTGCAAGTTGGAATTATCTTCAAAAGTAAAAGTCAGGAAAAAAAAAAGAAAGAGTTTCATACTTGAGGCATGTACACAGCTGCTAATATAGCACCAATATAGTTGACCAGCAAAAGACCAGAGCCAAGAAATGCTATGTTTCGAACTCCAAGGTTTGTTGCCAAAGTTGATATGTTATATCTACAACAACGAGAGATCAGTTATGATTCTTTGCATGCATATATCAGAAAACGTCATCCAACCTCCGGGAGAAATTATTGATTTGGATCTAAAAATGAATATGAGAAATTGACAAGAAAAAAAAGAACTAATTAGAGGAAAAAGATGAAATACAATAAAGCTTAAGAACACGACCTGGAATATTATGTATCGGCCAACACTATACATTCTGACATTAAAAACATAGACATAATTGTACAAAAAGTAAATTTGGAATCTTATAAGTTACAGGAGCAACTAATAAATGTAAGCATAGTTGACAATTCACAACTCACTTGCGATCACCCTCCACGTCAGGAAGATCTTTTGTTATGGCAATTACCAATGCAAACAATGTGACAAATGTGGTGATGAATGCTACTGGTGAGCTGCAGGTTATAAATGGTATTAATAAATCAGAAATTTTTGCAATTCGCAGAAAGTTGCAAACAATTATCAAATTTTATGATACTTGAAAGTCTGAATGGTAAAACAAACTGTTAAACAAAACAGAAATCAAATTTCTTTTAGCGATGCAGCAGGTTCAGGAAGGCTGCAATTTTGCATTAAATGATGAAATCAAGATTCGACCTCAATTCTATTACAGGTCAGTTTAAGTATTTAACAGTTCAACATCAAAGAAAATAATAGATAAACCTCCAAATGCAAAAAGTTGCGTCAGAGTGCATTCATCGGCCAATTCTACTGATGGTTTTCTTTGTTTTCAAAACTCGTGGTTTAAAGTACCACCTTCATGCTCAGGATCAGACAAGTCTTGGTTAGATAGTTATCTGCATCGTCATACTAAAGGAAGCAAAATCAAATTACACACCAAAGTTTGGTTCTTTACACTTTGGATCATAGGCCCTTTTCCTATTAATACACATCAATAAGAAATATGAAACACTTTGGGACTCCTAACAAGCCAACCAATATATTACTGCATCACCAACTGCGAAGTTGATAGCAGCCAAAAGAGTGAAGAAAGTCTGCAAAACTCTACTGGGCATAAACTGATTTTATACGTGACTTGGGTATCATCTCTCTTATACTAACATATACACACCCAAGTTTGGTCCTTTACACTCTGGATCATCAGCCCTTTTCCTATTGGTACACATCAATAAAAACATATGAAACACTTTGGGAGTCCCAACAAGCCAAGCAGTATATTACTGCATCACCAATTGCTAAGTTGATAGTAGCTAAAATAGTGAAGAAAGTCTTCAAAACTCTACTGGGCATAAACTGATTTTATACATTACTTGGGTGTCACCTTTCTTATACTAACATATAATAAATTAGGATATAAATATATATATATCAATATTAGATGAAAATTAATATATAAAAAAAAATAAGCAAAATCCTATTTTTGAATTCTAAATCATAAAACAAATCAAAATCTAACCATACTTTTCAGTTATAAAAAAATCATTTAATATTTCCATTAATAGAAAGACTTAGAGATCATAAAAAAGCCATCATTTTGTAGTCCCAACCAACCTTCAACTGGTCAAACTTTTGTTAAATTTATGTTAATATTCATAAGAAATCTCCTGGGAAAATTATGAATCAACAAGTTTTTGAAGGAAATTCACCTCCATTCAAATGAAAGTCCAAGAGCAGCTCGTGTAGCATGATATACGCCAAAATTGAGAAGAAAACCTCGTACCTGCAGAACTACATCTTTATTAACATGTAACCTACTCACAACTTTCTTAGAAGACTTTGCAATTCCAATCACCCCCTTTATTATAAAGGAGAATTAAAAAATCATCAACCAAAGCAGTAATAACAAAAACATCGACCACTCATTAGAATTTAAGAGAGACAGGGACAGCACCACAACACAGCCTATCTGCACTCAATGATGTCACCAAATCACAATCTTAACAACATTACGTCTTTATCGATAGGGAGTGCACCATCATAGAGCAATTTTTCAAAGCTTCAGAAATGAGTTTCTCCCAGCCAACAAGAGAATGGGTCAGATTTCTAAACATTTGTTAAGATCAAAACATCGAATAAAAATCAGCATTTTTCCAGTGTTATTGAGTCAAAGGTTATGTCTAAATCAGATGCACATTGAAATCTTGTTACCATGTCAAAGATTATAGTTTGACCAATATTGTATGTTCATTGCACTTTCATGGCCAGTGAAATGAGTAACTGCCTAGTCAGTCATAGAATGAATCAGATTTCCCAAAATCTTATTAAATTCTAGTTAAAAAGACAACTAAAATTAAGCATGTTCTTGAATCTAGTCAAGTTAGTTTATGATTAAATCAGGTATGTAGAGAGCATTCTTAGCTCAATCTCATGGGAAAACAGTACAAAGGCAACAGGAATCTAATACCAACAAACAGAATAGGAAAAATGAGAAATTATACCGTGGCAATGATAAGGAATGCTACAACAGGGAATCTCTTAAGTCTAAATGGAGGAACAGAATAGATACTCCCCAGGAAAAGGCCAAGGCAGTAAAGAGAAGTAATGAATGGACCGAAGTTTAGTCCAACAATCAGGATGCCAGTCACTGCAAAGAATAACACCAAAAGCCATGCAGATCCAACTGAAAGGTCCCCTGCAGCTATCGGTAAATAAGGTTTGTTAACCCTGCAAAATAAAGAAAAAGAGAAAGACTAAATTCAAAGATCTTCTAACCCCATAACAACAAAAATAAAAAACTAATTATGAGAAATTTTAGACCTCGGTCATCACATTTCCTTAAACTTATTTTGCAGTCTCACCCATTCATTGGGAATTGGGAAGAAACAATTGTAGATGACAACTAGGATTTTTTAAATGATTAGATAGAATAATTAAAAGATTTTCTTTTTCAAAATTTACTTCCAGCGATATTTCCAGTTGAAAACAATGAAGAAATAATGACTTTCTTAACAGGGATTCATTGTTGAGTGGTTTCATAACATGGGAGTTCTGTATTTTTCTGTACACTGGTCCTTCAAAATTAAGATCTGAAGTTGAAAAGTACTTCCAACTTCTACAGAAGTAATGAAAGAAAGATAGTGGTGTGCCATACTTGTCAATGCCAATATCATAGATCTGATTGATGCCAACTATATAGCCATTTCCGCATAATAGAGCAAAAAGACCAGAGAGCGCCTTCAACAACAATGACCACCTAATCAAATTTGAGTTCTCAATCAATGCTCTCACCACCAAAGCACTGTTAACCAAAAAAAAAAAGCATTGTACTCTCATCAGTAAGCAATTCTTTGAATTCTGGCTATATATATACTAATTGCACATTGTGAAGAAACGATAATTTACATGGACCCTATAGTTGTCCCACGTATGGTATGCGGTCTTAGAAATCTCCAACAAGCGTCCTTGAAATCTGAGACTCTGCTCGGTATCGGCTCAGATCCAGCAGCTCCAACTTTAGAACAAACCTGTTTGAAGGCATTCAGCTATTAATGGAATCTATCAAAATCAACTCTCCAAACGCCTCAAAAGGCATTGTTTGACTCCGAGAAGGTGACTTAGAGGGGGGAATGGTGTAAACTAAGTCCACACAGTTAGCTATATAGCCTTCGGATTATAAAGTAATTGGTTCTAGTGGTAAAACATGGGGGTTAGCTACATCTTAAAGGTACCTAAAAGGTTTGGAGTTGGTTTCTGTTAATGATATTACAGCAGCCATTAACAAATAGTCTAAGACATACCGACATTTCAACAACAAGATGAAGAATTAGTTTAGCAGAAAACACCAAATAACTAAACTAATGCATAAGCTATCTTCTCCATCAAGTTGCTAGATGAAAAACAAAAAATAAAATATTTTTGATTCTGTGCCACGTTCGAAAACAAATGAACTTACTCCTGCAAGCAGAGACAAGAAGAACACAACATGTGAGCAGAACTGAAAATACCCTAATAGAATTGCGCCTGTACGCGGTCTTCAACGGGAGTTTTGACAGTGTTGGAGCCTTGGGAGTGTGAAGACCGGTAGAAGGCGGGAGTGGAGAACATGAAGAATGGGGAATAAGAATATTTTGGGTTAGCTTTGTTCGATGAAGAGAAGAATAGCTGACAGCTGAAACTCTAGGTGAAGGAAACAACGGCAGCTCCATTCACACACAAGGACACGCACAGAGAAGAGAGAGTAAAAATGGTAGGTGTTTTTGGTGGGTAAATAACGGCAATAGCTTTGCATGCCACATACGCCTTTTATATTGCGACATATTACGAATGGTAATAGGGAATTTTTTCTACTTGTAAGAGGTCAAGGAGAAATTTTATACATGAGCAGAAATTTTCCTTAACAAAAACTTATTTTTCTAGCTCATTTTTGTTGTGTTTGTTTTCCATTTTTATTAGTAATTAAAAAAAGATTTAAAGTTGAAATTAGCAAAAAATATTTTACGTTGAAAAATTAGGATGAAATCTGATCCCGATCACAGTAGAATAATTACAAAAAATTTTCGTGTTTTGATTTCTCAAAAACTAAGATCACTTTAATTCTATAAAATAATTAAAACATAAATCATATAATTCATACTTTATTATAAAGTTTGATCCTTATCTTGTCGTATCTCTTGAACCGTTTTCGAAATTAATCCATTTTAACCACTGTAGTCTCACAAATATCCAGTCTCTAATGGTATTCACAAAACATGTTGAAAAAGCTTTGTAACTTTCACATAAAGGGTTAAGTAAAAAGTATTAGCTTCAACTTAAACACATTTATAATAAAATTAGGATATTTTAGTAATTTAATTAAAATTAAATTCTAATTTTAATTAAAATTTAATTAAAATTATAAATAATTCTAATTGAATATCAATTATGCCAAATGTTGGATCCTATTTCCGGAGCTCAACATTCGGAGTCATAAACCTTGAGCTTATAAACCTGTGGGGTTATTCCAAAGAACCCTCTTTGATCGTCATCTCACAAGGGTGGTGAGCCCACACTAGTCAATCACCAAAATCATAATTTGACTTTTTCACAACAATTGAAACTCTAAGCCTCTAATTTAATTTGAAGCAAGAACTATCTCAATTGGAGCTCTTTAGAAGAAGTTATGCTTGAAAAGCCAAAGCATGTTCGTAGCTCAACCAAGGTCTCCCAATTGACCACTCATTTTCTCTAACACAAACTTTTTCAAATCAACTCCAAAAAGATGCCAATTTTTATGGAGAGATAGATACATGTGTTCAGAAGTTATTGCTTCGAGAATCACTTCATTCGGAGGTTGGATGAGGAAGTTATGGCCAAAAGAATCCAACATGTGTAACCATTTTGTACCTCTCTTGGCACAACTGTCATAACTTTTTCTAAAAATGTCGAATTGAGTTTGCTTTTAGACCATTTGAAAGTAGACTTCTAGATCTACAACTTTCATGAAGACCATAAAGCAAGATTCTGCTTCTAAGAGGGTTAAAAATTGAGATTTATTGTAGTTGTCCCGTGAATGTCGGTTTAACAGACATTGTCGGGGTTGGGAGTCATTTTCACCGGAGAAGGTCCCTTAAACGGACCTACAAACCCGTTTAACAGACATGTGTGAAGTTGAGGGCCTTTTTGGCTCGTGAAGGTCCGTTAAATGGACATGGGGATTTCCCAAATGTTGGAACCCCTCCCTGGTGAGTCGTGTGTCTGACGTCCTACGTGACATCTGGACGCGCATCTCACGAGGGAGGAATTCCTCACCACGAAAGAAAACTCGAATTGAACTTAATTTTAATGTCTTCCAAACAAATCTTGGTAATTTTACCCTAATTTTTCTCCAATAAAATTTGATCTACTTAGGGTGTTGGACCCCGAACCTTGAGTGACAATTTGATTTAGTAATATGAATGATCAAGTGGATGAGTTGACTAAGATTAAGTTGAAAATGATGAAAAAATTGTGAAAGGTTGACTTTTTGGCCTTTAAAAGTTGACTTTTGATGTAGGCAAAATTTGATAAAATGGTCTA
>JANITW010000004.1:50029231-50040632 GCA_027564335.1 Erythroxylum williamsii | reverse complement strand
TCCGATTCATTTTTCCGCCATTAATACTCTTAAAACCACCATTAAACACATTCAACTACCCTATCTAACTCATTAAAACACCAAAAATGCAACAACCACAATAAATAACAACATTAAACTAAATAACTTACCAAATCGAAGATCAATCGAAAACCCTAAAACTTCCGAAAATCCTTCAACCTTCAACACCCACGGTTTTCACTCTCAAACCTCAGCCATCATCATCTTCCTCAAAAATCAGCTAGGTCTCGGGCACAAGGAAGCAACAATCACACTGAAGAAGCAAAGGTTGGGAGGAAGAGTCGAAGATCAACAAGAGGAAGAAGAAATTTGGGGAAAAAGGGGAAAAGCTTTCTCTCATTTTTCAAACCTAAGATATATATATATATATATCAAGGGTTGATTTTCAACCTATAGATCAATAGTCCTCAAATTCATTTAATTTCAGTCTCTAAATTTAACTGGCTCATCACATTAATTCTTAAACTCACAAATCTAATTTTTCAAGCCATTTGCCAAACAATTTCGGAACCGGAATCTAACTCATCAGTCTCTAGGTCATTTTTCTGGTCCGAACTCATAACTCTAAAAATTCTGAAAAAATTCTCATAATTCCTCAAAAATAGAAAACACTCGATTCTATACTCCAATTTCAATTTCCAAAGCTCAAAATTCAATTCTCACTCTAATTCCACTATTCCACTCAAACTATTCCTTATTTCACTTTAAATCATATCTAACTCATTTATCTTACAATTTCACAATTCATATCAAGATCACAATTAAATGCTGGAATAATCATGAATGCATGTAACTATGCATATGCATGTGCAATTAACTCATTTATCACTGATATAAAGGCAAAAATGCACGTGCAGTTCAATTATGAATGCACCCAATGCTATCCCATCCAAATTACCGATATGTCCATCACATCGGTAACGGAATGTTACAAATTCAGTTCATAAGGCTTTAGCTGCTGCGAGGCATAAGCTATTACCTTGTCTCCTTGCATCAATACACAACCTAAAGCCTTCCTTAAAGCGTCACTAATACAAACTCACCACCTAGTTTGCACATGAGTGGGAACCAACTAATCATCTTGATTTATTATTACTATAATTGCATATTTCTTTGGAATAACCTACACTAGACTTACTTACTTAGTGTTTGAAATAAGATAAATTACTCTGACATTAGGAAGTTTAAGAACTTCCTTTCCATAACTTCCATCATTTTCTACCTACTTTTTTGGAATCTTCTTTAAGAAGGATTTGATGTATATATATAGAAGGGCTTATTCCTTTAATATCAACAATTGTCCACCTAATGATCTTCCAGTGCTCCTTTAACACACAAACTAACTTACATTCCTGATCAAGATTCAACTATGATAAAATAATCACTAGAAGAGTCTGACTATCTCCCAAGGATGTATATTTCAAATGGGAGGGTAATATTTTTAACTCCAAATTAGATATCTACAAATCAAAAGGTAGCAACCTTTGGAAAGAATTAGGTAGTTACATGGAAGTAAGTTCTTACCCCTTAAGGAGTGGTTTTAAAGAATGTAAAGTAGCCACCATCCTAATTAGTTCTTCTTCTAACTCAACATTGTTGGCAGTTTTCTAAATCCAAAAGCTTAGTTAAAATTGCTTCCAATTTATCCCTACAATTCAACTTAAAAGCTTCCTACACTAAAGGATCAATCACATTAATTGCAAAAATAGAATGATCATCCTGAGAATGCTTCATGACATTAAAAATATTAAAATGAATCACTTTTTCATAAAAAAATATCCTCAATCACTTAATGTGGATAAGTATTGGTATGATCAAACAATTATATGATAACACTAGTATCTTTCAAAGGGAACAAATTCAAAGAAGCATAAATGAAAAAAAGAGGCATAACATGAATTGATGCTCCTAAATCTAGCATAGTTCGCTTAATCATAGTGTTACTAATTTTACAAGGAATAGTAAGCATACCTAGATCATTACACTTCAGGGGTAGTTTCTTTTAGAAAACCGCAGAAACATCTAAATCTAGTATGGTTCGCTTAATCATAGTATTACCAATGTTACCAACTCCAAATCCTACTAGAATTGGAATGTATTAGTAGTAAGAAACTTAATCATATCTTTCAATGACATACTTAATTTAAAGGAGGAAGCTTGTGGTTTAGGCTAAAACTACTATATAATAGGTGGCCTATTTGAAAAGTAATTACGTTGCCTATTTCCTCTATAACTTAGTTTAAGATGATATCTCCAACATAGATTATATGTGTGGGAATATGAATTGAACTGCTGAGAAAATTTTCCTACTACAGTATAAACACGTTACACATTCCCTTCTGGCAAAGTCAAGCACCCACCTGTCGAATGATTCATATTGGCAACATCCTATTAACTTTCACCTGTGCCTATCTTAGAGTAATCTATCTAACAGAAGAGCTTAGCCCATCTACACAATGTTTAATGGAAAAATTGTTCATCTTATTTACTTTGCGAACATGATTATAAATGTCAAACTATTCGGATTTTACTACTATATGCTCAATCAACCATTGTTCATCTTATTTACTTTGCGAACATGATTATAAATGTCAAACTATTGGGAATTTACTACTATATGCTCAATCAAAGTCCTTGCCTCTTTAGGAGTCTTTTCACCCAACACTCTATCACGTATTGCATCAACTAAACTCATATCCATATATTATAATCATTCATAGAACTATCAGATAAGAAGTTTTTTGGTGATATTATAATGGTGGAAGCTAGCACACAACTTTTTAAAACACTTCTAATACTCATAAAGGGACTCTCTATGTTGTTGTTTAATCTCAAAATTTTTCGTTCTTATGGTTTTCGTCTTCAATGTTGGAAAACACTTCTCCAAAAATAACAATTTCATTTCATTTGACATGGTAACACTACCCCTAGGTAAATCTAAATGCTAATATTTTGTCAAATTTTTAATGAGAATGGAAAAACTCTCAACATAATTTTCTCTTTTGTTACCCCTGCATTTTTCATGCTTAGAGAGATCACATTGATCTCCTTAAGGTGCGTGTGGGCATCCTCATATGTAAAACCATGAAAACTAGGTAAAATGTGAATCAAAATGAATTTAAGCTTAAAAGTAACATGTTAAGTGAAATTAGGGAAGATAATGCAAAGAGGTCTTTGGTTCAAATCTAAGGCATCGAACTCCTTTAGGGTTCTAGGATTGGCCATAACTTCTTCTGAATCATTAGTGATCATTTCTAGGTTAATTTCCTGCTCTTTTCTTTAAGTCATTTTTTTCTACCTATGTAATAAGCCAATATTCTTTCAAACTTTGGACCAAATAGTAAAGACCTTGATGAAAAGACCTAGTTAATGTCATGCATAAACATGATTAAAAAAGAATCAAGAAATAAATATAAAAACTAATTATAAACAAATACACAAGACACTAATTAATACCAAATACAATAGAAAAATCAACACTCACCGATAATGATGCCAAAATTTTGATGCTTGTTGAACATATTAAAAATTAAAAACTAAATATTTAGCACTAAAATGTAGCTATGATGAGAAAGGATTGTATACATTGAGAGTTCATAACTAATTTTTATGTTGAACTAATCAGTGTAATAGGAAGAGGGGGTTTTTGAGGAATTTAATTAATGCAATTGTATAAAATTAAACTACAATAATAAATTAAATTCTACAAATCAAATTTTCAAAGAGTAATAAATAGATTTAATCTCAATTCTCGATTTAATCTTAATCCTAACATAAACATGTCTAATCATTGTTGTCATCCCTCTCCTTGAAATTATTAGTCATGGATTAACAATAAGCTTTGTTAACTCCAATTTTTCCTTAGATCCTAACTAATTTAGATAAAATGTTTAATTAGATCTAACTTTCATACAATTTAGAATAAGCTCTCTAGAGTTAATGTAGCAATAACATTAAGAATCTAGAAAATAGGTTAATATAATCAGCAACCACGCGAGGTTAGATTATTTAACTTATGATATGTTATCTCTAGTTATGAACGAACATTAGTTTGTTGTATATGAATTAGATTGATAATAATTATAGAATGTAATCATAGTTGTGACAGTAAATCTATACATGAATGATATAGCAGACCTTATATAAATCATTCATGCTTAAATCATAAACTTAAACATAGATAACACAATCAGTTTCGAACTAAAGATAAGGACATTGTTACAAAAATTGGTTAATGCACCAACATGTTATTAGGCTTCAAAATTCCCTTGAACTGGAGGGAAGAGGATCAGCCACTTATAATCCTTCAAAGCACATACCCAAAGAGAAGAAAAGGCATGAATAAGTGTCCTTCCTTTATATCCCCCTTAATTGGCCTCCATAATTGTCTTAACCACTCGACCGTGTACATGACCATGTCCCTTAATCCTGCATTAATTCTTCAAAAATTGCGCAAACACAAAATTCTAAAGAATTACACATGCAATATATACGGTTATATTCATTACTTACACTAGCCTCGTACATTTTCATATGAGCAAAACAATATCTTCAAAGTCATACACATTTATAGTCACTTATATGGTCCCTTACAAGGTCGTGTAAGTCACTTAACTGTGTACTTCTTCACATGAGTGTGTTCTTTTAAAATAACTCTAATTTTTCTTTTGCCCAAATTTTCCCTAATTCATCTCCTTAGAATCTATGAAGTCAAATAAGACTGAACAATAGTAAAACTGCTCAAACCTATGAATTTAGCTCGTTTTGTTTTTTTACTTGTACCTAAACCAAAATAAGTACCTTAGATGCAAAATAAAAATTAATCACTAAGAATTATGGAATAAATAATAATCAATTAAGCACTTATCATACTCTATACATGCCAAATATTCGGTGTCTACTTAAAAGGTGTTAGGTTATGATAAGTTGAACTTACATCATATTATTTCTTATTAGACACTATTTCACTACTTAGATATAAGAAGTTTATTTTATTATATGAAACTAATTACTTATTATTAATGCTAGAATTATATCAACAATGACAAGTTCTAATCTATTATATGATGATTTTATAAGGAAGAAAAGATTAGTCATAGTAGAACAAAGAAGTTATAGTTTACTGCGTCGAATTTTTTGGTTAATAAGGAAACAGAAGAAAATTCAAAAGCTTAAAGCAATTACTATGGGGGAGAAGTTTCTGCTCAAGCTATAAGTGATATTTCTCATTCACTTTGTCATTAAAAAAAATTTCCAATAGAAGAGCATAATGGTGTAAGACAATATGCGATTGGGACTAAATTAGATTCTAATAGTAGTATTGCATTAAATGTTATGAAATGTGATCACATTGAATTGCATAAGGTAATTAATATGATGATTGTTATTAGTATGCTTTTATTGACATTTGTTGAATTTCTTACATTTAGATATGTGATGAGCCTTGCTTCTTGCTCAACATATCAACTAATTAGTAGGGTTACTAGCAAACATGATATAATTGCTTATGTTGACCAAAAAAGGGAATCAATACAGAAAGAGCTGTTCGAATCTTCTAGTCATATCTATTTGACTTTTGATAATTGGAAGAATGAAGTATCAAAAGATGAAAATGCATACATTATTGTTCATTTTATTGATAACAAGTGGAATGTCTAGAAAAGAACAATTCTTTTCAAGGTTAGTTTTAAGTTATTATGAATTTTGTAACAATTATATTTTTATTTTAGAACAAATTTATGATTATTTTTATTTGTCAAATGATTTTCTTTATTCAAATTTAATATAATTTCATATATTAAGACATAAATCAATGCTAGTGTATTACAATTATATTTCATATAATTGTTAAATTTTTAAAAATATATGAATTTATAAATTGGGTTCACATTTTACATTTTTATAATGGGTCAAATTTATGTTTAAAATTAAACTTACTTTATGAACCAGATTTTAATTATGAACTTAAGAACTTTTAAAAAATTTTAAGTTAAAACTTTACTTAAGCTCAATTCAAACCATCCAATGTACAGGTGTAGTCTAGACCAATGTTGCCCACTTTTTAACACATTTTTAATGCTTTTTTGAGTTCTTTTTAGTAAGAAGGGGATAATATTATTTGTGGATTAGGAACATGGTTGTCCAAGATGGAGGAAGTTGACGGTATTATGTAGAAAGACGGGGCAATCGACTGAAGTTTCAGTCCAAGTCTCGTCACGAGAATTTGTTCAACGAATTTGCTTGCGTACCACGGCTGGAAATTCAAACAGAAAGATCTTGTTTAGTGTTCAGATAAAAGTGAAAAAAACCCCCCATCATCACCTGATCGCCAATTGGGCAATGTATAGAAAGGATCTCACAAAACTCAATCCTAGAACGATCATATTAGTGTCCATGGGCTTCAATGTGGCCATCAAAGGATATACATATTCAACGTACATGCTTCTACAAGTTGGTCTCGCAGACGATAAACATCCACTGTAGAAACTCAAAGGATAAACCTTAAATGAAGCAAACTACAAAGTGTTGACAACGTAAAGCACATAGAGGATGAGATTTATGATAGTGTTTAATTACTTTCTACATGTACGTACAACTTACATTTATGAAGTCCTCAAAGGTACACCGGCAATGAAAGCCATCCACAACAAAAGTTTTGAAATCCGATCATGTGTAACCTGGTTCATGTATCAAATATTACAAGGAAATGGAACACAAATCAGGAATAGTGCATGGTGAAATAAAGGATTCACAGAAGCAACCTGAGGAAAGAAACATGAAACTGAAGGAAAAGTTTGTGAAGGCCAGTTTCTCCTGGAGAGAGAGAGCAAGGGGAATCATCGAAGTCTCGAATTATCATAAGTAATCCATTGGAAGTTCCCAATCATCACCACTTTCTTTTATTTTTGGACGGTTTCTCGGGCTGCCAAACCTTTTTTGAGTGCTCCCACCTATGGAGGATCTAACAGAACTTTCATTATCAGAAAACTCTTCGAGTTCATCAGCTGACGTGCTAACATTTTGACCGTCCCAGATACCCTGTTAGAATTATGTAATCAACTTTTCACAATCACTAAATACTCTCATATTTAACAGACATTAGCTATTTCACCAATGCAATACTCTAAAAGTACAACAACAACATTTCAGTTAAAGTCTCACTGAAACACAAACTCCTGGGAGATTAGAGAAGGTCCAGAAGGATGCAGTCTTACCTGTAACTAGTAGAGAAATAATTTTCAATAGATGCATAGAAAAAAAAAAAAGGAAACAGAGAAAAGAAAGATCAAAATAAGAAGAAAAAAATTAATGATAATAAAAATATTATAAAGAATAAAATAAAAAAAGATACATATAAAAATAATCAAAGAAATAATAAAAATTAAATTAAATTAATACATAGGTACAAATAAAAAAAATAAGTAATAAAATAAATAATACAATAAATATAGAGCAAGATAAAGAATAAAAGATAAAATAACTAAATAAATACACAAATAAGAAAAAACAAATAAATAAAACAAACAAGCCATTATAAAAAATGTTTAGACTAGGTGAAAAAATGTTTAGGCTACGTAATTAAGAGAGAAGTACTACATATTAAATATTTAGGCTAAATACAAGACATAAGACTAAAAAAAAAGTTTAAAAGATTTATGAAAAAAACAATGACCTTTCTATGAAAGATCCTTTACTCGCATCCTAATACCTTAAAGTTTCCTATTTACTGATTTAGAGTTACATCCTTGGTAACTTATACTTTGTTTGGGATGGTAAATGGTGAATTGTTTGAACAAATATCAAGGTAGTTGCAACTGAAAATAAATAACTATGTTAACATGAATCATGTGACCTAATTACCAAAACAAGGGCCATTTGACAAGTACATAAAACAACTCCTCTACAAACATCATTTATTATGGCAAACCATATAATATTTAAATTCACTATCCATGCAAGCATACCTTTGTTAGTCTTTGAATGCGTGAGACTGCAGCTTCGTGCACAACAACTGTGTCTGATAGTACTTCAAGCACATCCTCAACAAGTAAAGCATAGGTACTTATCTGAAATAATGCAGAAGTAAAAGGAAAGAAGTTGAGCCAGTACCTTGATTTTAGGGAAAACAGCAGGGAATAGACTGAAATTGTTACACAAGCAAACCTCAAGGGAGAACTACATGCATTCATAGTTAGAAGTAGGGGATACACTATTAAACGAGGAAAAGGAGTAGTCACCAACCAAATTGGATGGAATAATGGAAAACCCAAATGCATCAAGCTCAAGTGATTTCACCAGCCCAGAATTAACGTTGAATGAGTATCCCCGCACCTAGAAAAGTGCACATTTAAATTGCAAAATGGTTGTGAATTATATTCAACTACATCAATGGGATCAATACACTAGACAAACCTTCCCAATGCTTCGCCGACCTGGTGTCACAACTTTGTATCCTACCTAACAAAAATCACAAATTTAGACCTCCGTGTAATAATCCAACAAATGGAAGTGCAAAGCAAGAGGAATAAAATTCATTCGTATGAGAAGTTATCTCTTCATAATCCCCACCTATTGAGAGTCTATTCCCTAATAAAGTAAGCCAAAGCTTGCACAGCAAAAAGTACGGTCAAGGGGAAGGAAAATAGACAATAAGTGCATGTGCAATGTGACCAGGCATTTTGGATACACAAGCATGAATTGTGCAGGAAGATGAAGAATGGTACCCACCAATGTTTCAAGACCAACCATTTTAATTTCATTCTCCATCACATTCTCATCCTCAACAAGTATAACATCTCCAACCTGCCAACATCAATACTTAAACCATACTATATTTGTCATGAATAGGAGAACGAAAGCACATAACAGTTTGCAACTCCTGACGATCTATGTAGGCTATCCACTTGACAACACCCCACCTACCCAGCTCCACCAAAAAAAGAGAGCAATTGACAAGTAACTAGAAAATGACAGCAAGCATTCGTAAAATTCAAAGGCCCTTTGAGATAAAAGAAACATGAAATAAAAGTTTTAGTTTGTCGTGAATTGTTATGCAATTAAGTCGACACATAAACCTGAAGGGAGATGGGTGATCAAGCCAAAGCCAAAATAATATCTCCCTAAAGTCAAATTTTGCAGGACACATTCCTTAGATGCTTAATATTACACAAAACCAACTCAAAAAATGAACAAATATGAAGTGATGAATTTACCTGGCTAGCATCCTCCAAACGAAACCACTCTAATTCTCCAGAAAGCAAGCTCGGCCTAACTTCTATAAGCAGCACCACCCACTAAATAATGCAAATATACAAACAAAAGAACCAACCCTCAGTTCCATGTACCATTATAAAATCACCCACGCTATATAACTTTTGCAGCCAGATAAATAAAAAGAATCCATTGTAAGTTCACAGTTCAGCTTCAGATGGTAAACTGTCTGTTCAAGTAGTGAACTGCTTAATTGTGATAAATGAGTACATGTCTGCACTACAATGTCTAGCTACCCAAGTAGAATAATCTCAAATCATAAACTAACATAAATTGAAGGTAAAAAGGAAAGAAAGCAATGAAACGTACAGAGGCAGTATCAACCCAAAGCTGCGAAATGAAACCCAAAACATGAGCAGATTGAATGCTGATCACTTGTTTGGCCAACAAATTTGACCTCTTTATCAACTTTCCTCTCCTCACTCCTGCTGTATCATTTACCTTGCTCAGCTCTTCAGCTCTCTCCTCACTACCCTTCATTTCAACATTCAAACGACCCAAGTTTGCTCCACTACCACTTGGTGTCTTTGAGTCCCTCTCAATCCTTGATTCCAAATCCATCATCCCTCCTCCCTTTTCCTCGTAAATCCCAAATTCGCTGCGAAAGTCATATTCCTCAGAACCTATTACACGTGGGTTTTTACCTGCCCTTCCTACAAGCTTGAACCTGCCACTTCTTGTAAAGGGAACTTGAATCCATGAACAACATCGTCTCAAGTTCGGGGCTGCAAAACCCAAATTTGGAACCTGGGTAATGGAAAAGGCAAAAGGGATAAGAGGAACACAATCACACATAACGAAGACACCCAAACATTAAACATAAACTTTGAATTTAAAGGTTGAAAAGTGTCGTCAGCTTATAGCAACATATTCCTGGGTTTGGAAAGTGAAGCGAGGAATAGTGATTTGCTTAGATTGATTGGTTTTGGTTTAATAGGATTAGAAGGGTAAGTTTATGCATCTTTTGAACGTTCTTTTTTCAATAAAATATTTATTCATGTATTTATAACTAGCTCTTTATCATGCTCTATTAAACTTTTCTTTTCACTTTTGTTTATTTTCTTACAAAAATTTCAACGTTAGTTACTTATTTTGTGTTTGAAAAGTGAAAATGTATAATTCATTATAGGAAAAGTTTTCTTTAAATACAATAAATGGAACATCTATATACTTTTAAGAAAGATTGGATTTGGGATAAGTATACAAAACATAATTTTATTTAGTATAAATTAAATATCAAATATCATGAAGAAATTTTCTATATATCTATATCTATATATCCTGTTAGTGAGAAGTGTGTTGTTACTTTTTTTTCAAAAAATAATACTTAGAATTTTAACTTTAAATTTTCTAAATAATAATAATAATAATAATAATATAATGTATTGTTAGTAAAAATTTGAAAAATTATTTGTGAAAAATGTATTTTTATAAAATTTTAAAGGATTAAATTTTAAAAATATATAAATAAAAAAATGTCTAAATTTTACCAAATATTATAAGACATCTTTAAAATTTTCTAAATACTATGCTAAAATCCATTTTAACACTATTAAAAGGGGATATGTAAATAAATATTTTCCATAGGTTGCAATTTGTAGCTATATAATGTGAAAACTTGGATATATTTTATCGGTCTTTAAAATATTAAGATGCTTGAAATAAATTATCATTTATTTAAAAAGAGATAGTATATTTAAAAGTATTTAACCTTTTTAAATTTTTTAGATTCAGTACCCATTTTTTTTTTCAGTTGAATTGTTAAAGTTTTTAAACGTTGGTAATTTTAAAATTTTGGACAATAAATTAAATTTTTTCAAAAAATTGAGCAATTTAGGATTTTTAAATTGTATTACATGTTGTGACCAAAATAAAGGAAGAATACTAACATGAGTTTTAACTTTGATCTAGTTATCGTTATTTGTCATTGATTTATTTCGCACTCTTTAAGTAGACGACAAAATCGAATGTCAAATAAATGTTTGATTAAGTGTAATTTGTTTCGCACTCTTTAAGTAGACGACAAAATCGAATGCCACAAATTGTTTAATTTGGTTAGTCCCTATTCTGATCATAACCCAATAAAGCTTTTCGTGAGTGCTGTGTTTCC
>JANITW010000004.1:50018297-50029131 GCA_027564335.1 Erythroxylum williamsii | reverse complement strand
CCGAAGTGTCCATATCAGAAGACACCGAAGTGTCACAGAAGACCGAAGTCTCGACACCGAAGTGTCCATATCAGAAGCCAAAGGCTCGACACCGAAGTGTCACAGAAGCGCTACAGACCCTTCTAGGCATGCCTATTTACCCACAACTAGGACTTAACAGTTTTAAAAATAACACAAAGTCATTTCAGACATTTCATGAGCAAACAAATAGCACTTCCAATACAATCCCGAATATTGAGCTCCTCGGACAGTTCAAGTCCGGAATAAATCGCAAATAGTATAATCACAAAATTGACCATCTAAATTACTTACTAAAAATACTTACTGAATTTATTTACCGGTATTACTGACCTAATTCGCCTTTATTGTTTATTGCCTTGAAGTGCCGGCAATGTCTGGAATCGGTTGATCCTCTAATAATAGGGGACACAAATACAAATTACTATTGTATATAATTAAAAATTCACTATAATTAGAAATTCACTAATTTATGATAAATATATATGATGATGCATGTTCATGACAAATTCCGGGACCAAACCCTAAATTTTAATAATTTATAACTTAAATTATTAAATCCTTAATTTTTAATTCAATCCGAAAATTTACAAATTTCTTATAAAAAGGTAGACAATTTTCTTACGAATCCAACAGTTCGAGAATCAGATCATTTGGAGTTCGGATGACCAAGATATGGTCAAAATAGTGGAAGGTTTTAAATTAAAACAAAACAAAAAATAAAATAAAATAATAATATAAAAAAAATGTTACTGTTCATTGTCTTCCACCTTCGAAAATTTTACTGTTCACGTTTTTTTTTTTTTAAATTATGCAGAATTTCTTTCTTCCTTTTCTTATCAATTCCCTTAGCATCAAACTAATCTTTACAACATTTCTAACCTAGCAGAATCTTCAAATACAACTTACACCACAAAAACCAACGTGCTATCTTCACTCTCTCTCTACTGTGTATTTTTAAAATTCCAGGTATCTTTCATTTTCTTAAAGCTTACCTCATATAACACAAAACCATTAACACAAAAACAACAGAACATATCATCTTATATTACTGTATGTATATATATATATATATATATATATAGATCTTAGTTTTGTTTTAAACCATGCATGACAACACACGCTTATTCTGTTTGATCTCCTACACATAACAGAATTCGGTTGTTAACCAAGCATGCATACAGATATTGGCTCTAGAAAAACAGTATAACTACTTACACAATTCATGCCTTTATAATTATTTATATATAACTCTATAACATAAAACATAAACAGAGCAAGATTAGACTTACTGCATATATATATAGCTACCATCTTTTAAACTATCCGAACACATTTATATATGTATATCTCAATGCATATAAATCTCTACGCAGCTCTATATACGAAACATTAACAAACCACTTACTGCGTACGCTTCCAGTGAGTCACCCAACGATACAGAGGTAACTTCAATAGCTATTAGATGATGAATTGTGAAGAGACTTTGGTAAAGAATATACACAACGATAGTGCTCTTATTAAACAAATCTAGGTAAAAGTCATAGGTTACGTGTATACGTGCATGCAAAACAAGTATCAGTTACGTGTAGGACAGCTTAGCCATAGGTTTTAACACATGTCACCATATCCTCGTCCACAATTTAGTTTTTATTATTATTTTATTAATAAAATACTCTTTTAAACAACTTATGATTCTTATATCAACAAATACCCAAAATTTTCAAAACACTTTCAAAAATTTACCAAAATTCCGTCATAAAATAATGACTCGGAAAATAAATTTTTAACTCAAAATGAATTCACCATCAATTTCTAAAAATATTTGAAGTATACAAAAATTACTAAAAATATACTAAAATTATAATAATACTGTCCGAATCAATCCGAAGGTTCATTAAATCAATTTATCCGGAAAATGCCATGAATGCATGCCATAATACTTATGCACAATTAAGCAAATATTTAATAAGCAATTAACAAATATAATAAACATAATTCGTATTAAATCTCGTTAATATTCTAACCCCTAATTTGGGGCGCTACAGATTCAGAAGAGGCTCTAGGTTCGGGTGTTATAGGGTAAAGCCTATTGGCTTTGGGTTTAGTTTGCTTCTTCTGGTTTGATGCTTTCTTTCGTTTTATGAATACGTTTTGTTTCAAAAAAAAAAGTGTAAACTCTATTTATAAAATAAGGTGTAGGCATTCTATTTGATACGTTTTAGTCTGAAATATAGTTTGAATTTTTAAAGGAAAGTTAAGTTAGATATGTGGTAAATTTTATAAATTTGTCTAAAATAGAGTTTGGAAATTTGGAGAGTTTTTAAAGGGAAGTTGACTTAGATATGAGGTAAATAAAAGTAGGTTGAGGAAGGAAAATAAAGCATGTAATTGAATGTTACGACTTTGTGGTTTTATTAGAGCTTAAAATATATAGTAAACTACATTTAAAATTTTCAATTTTGCCTAATTTTGTAATAATAATTAAAACTATAAAAGTAGAAATAAAATGTTTGAACTTTTAATTAATTTCAAAATCATTAGCCATGTAATTAACAAGTTAGAAGAAGAAATAAATTTAAAATATATGATGAATGGCTATGAATTTGTGACTTGAGCTGGAGCCTAAAAATAAATAATATAAAATATATTAAAAAGAAATTAAATATAAAATTATTTGAATTAATGCAAATTAAATATGATAAAAGGTTATGTAAATTGAGCATGATAAGAAAAGTAAATATATACAATTGAAATAAAATAAATGCAATCACATATGAGAATATTTAAATTGAAATTAATGAGAACAAAGTAATATAATAAGAGTGCAAAAATATGGGAAAAACTTAAAGTGTTGATATAAATGTTAAAACACCTTGTTTAAATAAAAAGGAAATTAGATTTATACGCTTCACTTTGAATTTTGAGGTATCTACTTGCTTAAAACTTATGGACTAATGAGGTCCATCATATTTTGATTGTTTATTTTTTGTTTTAACAGTTATTACAATGTTTAAACAATCATGAATTGTACTAATTTGACGTTATGAATTTTTCTCTCACTATGTTTATTATCTTCTCTCCTCTCTAAAGTGTTATGTTTCCTTTTTTCCTTTCTTTTGCCCAATTCTTTGTAACAATATCGGTACTAGATAAAAGAATCCTTGAAATTATTTTTCCAAAATAAGGCTGAAGGTACCCAAGGTTATAAGCTTAGGAAAATGGAGAGAAACATTAATGTATTATGGAATTTCAAGCGAAAATTCAGAAAATGTGTTGCATGTGAGATCTAGTTGTTATAATCAAGAGTTCAACGAATTAAGGTCAACGTTTGCTTAATACATGAAGCAACAATGTAAGGGAAGTAACTCAATTAATATCTCATGTAAGTTAATAAATATTTTAACTGAAAGTACCAAATATTTGGTTCCTACTTATATCAGTAGGAATGATTTTCTTGTGTTTGATAGTTCTAGTGTTCATAATTGGGCATAGAGGTGTGAGCAACTCTCTACATTAGATAGAACTCTTACAAATTTTTGGGTTAACATTACCCCTTCTATATGGAAGGAATGGAAATTTAATGAAATCAATTATATTTAAGAAAAATAGGCATGCCATAGATAAAATAACTTGGAAAGAATATGTGTTAGCATTAGTATAATAATTTTAAGAAAAAATCTTGAAGATCCTTTTAGTGATTTTAAATATGCAAGATAGATAAGATTAACTCGAGGGTATTATACTTTTTTTTGACTAATCTTAAACTATTGATCATTTTCTAAACCCCATATAATGAGGTTCTTTATAAAGAATTGAAACTTGAGCTAGAATTACCTACCAAACTCTTATATCCAAAGACATTAAACAAAATATACAACCTAGAAAGCAAAAAAGAAGTGATTTTGGCTACTAATATAAGCCTGGGGAAGGAAGGAGTGTCAATCAAATTTTCTTATGAATTTGTGCCATGTAGGAATGTCAATAGCAACAAATGAGTGATTGGAGCATTCATCAATCGAACTAATGGTGGAGGTTTGTTGCTTATGCATAACCAAGTTCTTAAGAGCTTATTGGTGAAATCACCACTAAGGACACAAAAGCAAGTGAGTAGAAAAGAACAATGAAAAATATATACACTAGGTCATAGGTGTAAAGAAAGACAACTTCAATTATATGTGATAGGAAAAGAAAGGAACCAAAAAATGTGGATATAGATGTTTTGTAACAAAAAAATTTGGAAACACTTTAGGATTTAAAGTCACAAAATGTACCTTTACAAGTTATGTCAAGTAAGGCTTCATCCAATTTCAAATAGATGAGAGTCACATGATAATTTAGTAAGACAAAATTACACATACTTATTGACAATGAAAACACTCACAACTTTATTGATTCTTCAGTGGTATATAAAGGATTATAAAATACTAGATATAACTCCTATTAAGATTAAAACTGAAGAGGGATTAAAGCTTTCCTATCATTAATTACAATAAAATTTTGCTTGGACCTTACAAGGAACCATATTTGTAATAGATGAATTGATCATTTCATTATTAAGGTGTGATGTGGTATTAGAAGTAGAATGGTTAGCTACTCCAAATATAGTTAATGAAAATTTTAAAGAATCATGACATTTCAGTGAAAAGGGCAGCTGGTTGAATTTATTTGAGACCCTTATAAGGCATTAAGGTTGATTGAATAGAAGAAAATTTAGAGGTTACTGAAATACAATCCTTATAATTAGTTATATATGATGTAGCTCAAACACCCCATCATAGCACTATAGAAAAACTCTGTATGAATTATTAAAGAAAAATGACTTCTACTAGAATAAGGGAGCTCAATTAGCTTTTGATAAGATAAATGAGGCTTTATTATTGTTATAGTTTTAACTCAATCAAAATTTTCAAAGGTATTTATGAAAAAATCATATATAAGTGGAAGAGGCATTGAAGTCGTGCTTCAAAAAGAGCAACATCTAATTGCTTATTTGAGCAAGGTATTACAATTGAGACACCATGGCTAGGCAATATAGAAGAAAGAATTCCTAACAATTATTAAATCTATGAAGCATTAGAAACACTACTCGATTAGAAGACACTTCATTATAAAAACAAACCATAAAAACATTAAGTCTTTGTTGGAGCAATGGATCATCGCCACTTTTCAACAGTTATGATTATATAAGCTTCTATGGTTTTCTTAGAAAGAAAGAAAGAATCTATTAATATAAGTAGGCAATTGTTTACACTATTACAACAAGGTTGCACCATTAAAAGCTAAGCTACCTGAACAACATAGAAATTTTTTTAAAAAAATCTATTAATATAAGTAGGCAATTGTTTACACTATTACAACAGCGTTGCACCATTAAAAGCTAAGCTACCTGAACAACATAGAAATTTAGAAAAGAAAAAAAAAAGGTTACATTTTGATCAAGTTTGTTAATTTTCCAAGTAAATGAGCATTGGAAGCTGAAGCAATGGTGGCCTTTATAAACAAAAAGGTATTATCTAATTTTGGAGCACAATATCTGTAAGAGAGTTTCTTTGTCTTTATGTGAATCATAGAAGAATTATTGTTTCTTTCTTCCCATATAATAGCAATTAAGTAAGTAAAGGCAACTCTGAACAATCAAACATCCCCCTTTTTTGTCATGTGAACCTTACTACACCAATCAATAATTTCTAACGAAAATGTAGGTGGTTTGACTATATGACATAGCTGAGTGATTGCCTTACAATGATGATAACTATATTGGCATTGAAAGAATATATGTTTAACTGAGTAGGGTGCAATTCTATGAACTATAAGAAGGCGATTTCTAATGGCTAATCATAAAGTGAATGAGGTACGAGGAGAGTTATGCTTATACCATGTGAGTTTATGTCAAGGAATAGCTTGATCGGTATTTTGAATAAGGAATAGCATGATGCATTTTTTGAAATTACCAAAATGCGTATGTAGCCATCAGATGTTATCTTTTTTAGAACTAGTAAGGATAACATTTGAAAGGAAACCACATGTTGCAGATGATGGAGCCAAGACTAACAAGTCCATGATGGAGATAGATTCAACAACTGATATGCTATAAGACACTTAAGAAAAATTCACAATTTATTGAGTGAGGTTAATTTCTCTTTTATTTTTTTAGGAACTCATTAATTTATCAATATTATTATCTTGTGGCATTCAAAACGTATCATACACCTTTGCTTCTTGTCTTTATAGACATCGAGCCAAGATTTGTTTATTCTATCCTAAATTTTATTTTAGCTTTCTAGGATTCTTTGCTTCCATTATCTAATTGTCAGGTTTTAAGGCTCATCCTTCAGGTTCACGTTAGAAGAAAATTGTGATTTTAACTTTGATTCAATTACTATTGTAAGTTCTAAAAACACCATTTAAAAAAAGAAGTTAGATATCTTATTGCTAAAAAATGATACAATGAACCTTATTTAATTTTTGCCATTTGTTATTTGTTATAATAGCCCTTGCAACATTCAAACACCTAAAAATGATACAAATGTAATGTTAGTAATTTTTCTTTCTTTATATTATTTGTCTTCTCTCTTTTATGAAGTGCTCTTTTTTTCTTCCTTTTTTACTATTTTGTATATCGGTTTATAATTCCTCTTAAAATAAGATTATGATATCTAATTGTGATCATACTTATAAAACTATTTAAGTAATTGTTTTTTTCACTCCACTTCAATTGGAGAGGATTTGGGGATTTAGGTCATAGTCACACTAAAGGACCCTTCCATTTTAACTATTTTTGTTATGGATCATAAAGAATGAGAAATTTGTGATAAACAAAATTTAAGACAAAATAAGAGGGTAAAATCGTAAATTTGTACAGATTCATTAGATAATAAGCCTTAAACGGTGGGCAAAATAGTAAATTAACTTAACTGGAAACAGCGCATTCTTTAAAACCCTAGGACCTCGATGCTTGTCACACCACTTTTACTTGATTCTGTGCGGCTGCTCCCTGTGTGCTTCCTCTCCGTCGCTTCTTAGCTCAGGTACCGCTTATCTAATCTTTATGCATTGCGTAACTTCATTCCCTTGTTCTCTGGTTGTGGCTTGTATGTGTTTGTCTATGTAACAATTCGTGCCTATCATTAATTAGTTTTGGTTTGGTTATATTTTCTTTTTTTGTGGAATGCGATCTGTTAGTTGGTAACTATGCTTTTGGGCTTCTGTGTCTCTGAATGCTTGATGGTTGTTTTCTAGCTTTTGATGAAGTAAAAGCCTGAAGGGATTGATCCTCTTTTTGTTTTTTTAATCTGCCTTTTCTTGTTTTCTGTTTGTCTGCTGTGAAACTTCAGGAAATAAAATTAGAAAGCACCTTAGTTGTTATTAAGGTAGATGCTCTTTTTATGGGAAAGTTGGTACGTCGTGACTTGCTGATTACTGATTAGGGCCTCTTTGTAAACAGAAATATTTGCTGCACGATTCCTTTTTGTTCCTATGAAGAAATCTCATTGAAACTAGCGTCTTTTAGTTTCTGTTAGATGCTCCTATTGTAATTAGTTCTTTGATCACACGGACAATTCTGGGATTATTGTAAGAATCATGGTTGGTGTTTCTATTCTTTATACTCTTGCAGGATGGATTCCCAGATTAAGCATGCTTTGGTTGTGAAGATCATGGGTCGAACTGGATCTCGGGGGCAAGTGACACAGGTTAGAGTTAAGTTTCTTGATGACCAGAATCGGTTCATCATGAGGAACGTGAAGGGACCGGTGAGAGAAGGGGATATACTCACTCTTCTCGAGTCTGAGAGGGAGGCTAGAAGGCTCCGTTGATTGTTCCATAATCAGATGCATTGTTGTTTACTCTGCAATTCTCTTCTTAAATCTTTAACTGTTATCAAGAGCTTGTTTAGACTTTATTCGGTTTCTGTGCACCCTTGCCTTTGATCAAGTTCCGAATTTTGATTTCTGGGTGTGGTTTTGTTATTGTGGTAATTGAATGGACATACCTAAATTCGTGCTAGTATGTCAGCAGTGGATTCAATACAGTATCCATTTTTCTAAAAGAGTACTTGGCCACAACTTTTTCTAAACGTTATGCACTCTAGCGACCTTTGTAGCTGAACTCTGGCTTAAAAGACATTCTGGAGATGATCTTGTGTGTGCAGATGCATATTACCGTGATCTTTTTGGGTACAAATCCTTGAGATGTTGAAAGTTAGAACACAGTCAATTGTGAAAAGGGAAGGTATTACTTTGAAATCGATTGGTCTGCACAGTCAATTGTGAAAAGGGAAGGTATTACTTTGAAATCGATTGGTCTGATTCTTTTCCATGGATGATACTGTTAAGGAATAATGTTTAAACTGAGTTTATACTTAAACAAACTGTATAATTAGCTTCAATAATTTTTATTTACTCAATTTTTCTAGTACATAGTTTATAGCTTAAATCCTTAACAACGTTTGGAGTATATATATTATTAATCAAAAAGAGTGTTTTTTTTAGAAGATTAACCAAAAAGATTCTAACAACAAAAGTATCACATTCTTATGCCCATTAACTGTTGAGGTATTTAATAAATTGAATTTGGGATGATTAGGTCTAAAAACATAGTGTTGAAACTCTTGACGATAAAAAATATAACAGAACTTGGGTAAGCTTTTATGGTGTAATTATCGGCAATTCATTTGTAAATTACTATCTTATAAACTATAACCATAAGTTTTCATGTAATACCAAATAGGGCTTTGCTACAAATTTAGTTTTAATCATATGACACGGAGTAACGTTCGATTACATCAAAATCATCTAATTGTCTCTATAATATTTTTATGTGATTTAAATAAATATCCTAAATTCAAGTATTCAATATATAGTTTCTAATTTTTTAAGCAAATCAATGTTAAGGTTGTCAAAATTTACCCGGCCTAGCCCGTGGTCAACAAGTTTGACCTGGTCAAACCAGCACATGAGTCGAGCCATAGCCAAGGTGGTCGGGGCAAACCGTGACTTGAGTCAAGCAGCTCAGCACGTGGCCTGGGGCTTGCCTAGGGCCGCAAACAAAACGACGCCGTTTTGTTTATTACAAAATAACGTAGTTTTATTCATATTTAAAATATTTCTTCTCAACAAAACGACATTTTTTTGTTTTAAGAAATAAAACAATGTCGTTTAAAATATAAGACAGTTAGTAAAACACAAAATAAAACGACATTATTTTGCCTCACACGCTCGCCCCTCATCCTCTTGCCTGCCCCAATCTCCCTTCGTCCCCGACCTCTCACTCACACAACACTTTTCACTTTTCACTTCTTTGTTCTTATTCTTCATTCGTTCTTCTTATTTGTATATCATCTGCCGTTGCAACGTCAAAGGTAATCTCTCATTCTCTCTTCGTCAATTTGGTATTTCTTTGTCAATTTGGTATTTTTGACTATCTTAAGATGTGATGTAACTAATTTGAAAACTTTGTATCTTAATATTTGAAATATGGGATAATGTTTTTGTGATGTGTTTGATTTCACTCTTCAAACCATCTTTCTTGCTACATTAGTATTTTGATCTTCTGTTTCTATTGACCAGGGGTTAATATTATCAGCTCATACTTCTACTTCTTTTGGCTTGGCTTTCAAGGTCAACAGTATATATTCCTAATGCTGCTTATGTCTTTCAAACTTATTTATATTCAATCTTTTTACTCTAGTAAGTTGTTCTATCTTTCGATATTTTAAAAACAATATTTCCTATAGTTTTAATATGTTCAGATATGGTACAAAGAAGCAAACAATTTTTTTCGTTACTTATTTGATATCAATTTTATAAGATGCATGGACAAATGAATGAGTTACTTCAAAACTATGCAAAAATTAAAGAGCTTATTATGGAGACATAAAATTTCAAATAGATTACAATATCAATCATACAATATGCCTCTAAGACAAGATACAACAATAATAATAATATTCAGTGAAAGTCCTGTTGTAACGAGAAGTTTAGAAAGGTTCAGTAATATATAGTCTTACCTCTACCTAATAAAAATATTGTTTTCGATTTCTCTAAGACAAGATAAAATTGTTAAATAAATATAGAATGATTATGTTAACAAAAAAATTCAGTTAATTCGATACCTTTAAGAAAAAATAAAATTGTTAAATAAATATAGAATGATTATGTTAATACAAAATTCAATTAATTGATACAATTTTTTTTTATAATGTTAACAACTAACTTTTATATTAAAAATAAAATAAAATAGAAAAATGAAACAAAACAAATCTTATATTTTTCTTCTTGATTGTAAATTCTAGTCAATTAGGAAATTAAAATTCTAGATATAAAACTAAGTCAATATCACCCCGTTGGATTCGGGCTGGGATAATGGTGCCCATTCTTAACCTGTCCCAAAAGGGTTCGCTCATACTAGAGGTAGCATCCCCACTTAGTGATCAGTCCGCCATTTTACGCAAATCTGAATCAGTTATCACGGACGAGCCACATGTGGGGAAACTTGCACGTGTGGTTCTGGCTGGCTTTCTTAAGGTATCTAATAACCTTGCTTCTACTTGTAGCTAGCGCACCTCTCCTAACTATTGCTCATTTATTTTGGAATATTTTATATTCTAATCATTCAGGATATTAAGATTCTAGTTATAAAACTAAGTCACCCCTAAATTAAAAGGTCACTTGATTTTACTAATGTTTTTCTATTTTAAGTTTTAGTTTTAGTTTTCGATTTCGTTTTTTGTTTTTAATTTTTATTTTTAAAATAAAAATGTTTGATTGTTACTGTAAATATATTTATATTTTATTACTAATAATAATTATAAATT
>JANITW010000004.1:49971522-49989059 GCA_027564335.1 Erythroxylum williamsii | reverse complement strand
TTATTTATTATTAATTTTATTTTATTATTATTATTATTATTATAAATTTTATACTTATTATTATTTTTTTAGTTTTATCAATAACTTTTAATTTGAATTTTGATATTAAATTTCTTGTTATTATTAAATTTTTTCTTCTTCAATGTTTTTATTTTTTATTATTATTAACTTTATTATTCTATCATTTTATTGTATTTTTGAAGATCAAATTCCTCCTCCAAGTCGCTCAAATCGAACGGAAAATCATTACTACCCTTATCCCCAGTAGCTAACATAATCTTCTTCATCCTTTCTTGCATTTCCTTCTTCAAATTCTTAAGGTGCTTCAATTTCTCCTTCCTCTCCATTTCTGCAAACTTTGTCCTCTCCTACCTGCTCTTCCTTTGCTCTTTTCTAGCATGGTCCTTCTTCCTCCTGAAATGACCCATAACCCTATCCCCAGCATCCTCTTGATGCCTGAAAAAATTCATCGCATACTCCTCTTGCTTCTCAGTCTCCTCCTGATCTTTCAACAACTCATCAAATTCATCAAACCCTTTATCATCGTTGTTCCCCTTATCGACCCACATCTTATTCAAGAAACAATCCTACAAAAACATCCTGTTCTTGTCGAACTCCTCTTCCTGACCTAAATACTCACCCAACTTTTTCTTGTCCTTGTTATTCTCCCCATCTTCTTCTTCGTCTTTGCCAGAATCGGAATGAAAAACAGTCAATCAAACTTTTCTTATGAAGCTCCTTGTATCTCTGGGATCCTCGCGCTTCTTGTTGTGCTCGTACCTGTTACGTGAGTCAGAAACACAGGAGTGTGCTGTTGCGTGAGAGAGAGGGATAAAAGTTGTCCAACAAAAACAAATTTGGGTTTACCTACTCCGGATGGGTGCGGAATAGGCAAAGACAGGGGGTAGCATCTTTAGCTATTTCCCGAAGTCCCAAAATTGTTAATCTACGGAATTAAAACTTTAGATGTAAAATTGTTGTACTAAAGTAAAGTATGAAAAAAATAAATATTATATTATATAATATTTTATATTGTATTTTCTCCTTACATAAACTCATCTTACTTTTTATAAAATTTATTTGTAATTTCGTTCTCTGTAAATAATAAAATCTCACATCATGAATCTCATTGAAGCTTCGATATCGTTAATACTTAATTTTTACTTAAATTAAAATAATTCAAACTATTTTAAAATTTTATTTCAATATTATTAAAATAATATAATGATATTAATAAAACATAAATATCATATTATTATCACATCTCATCCTGTCAAATTCGGTTTTTTTTTTTAACTTCCTTTTCCATTTTCTATTTGTCTTCCCAAATCAGTCACTATTGGTTTTTTTTAATTACTATTGGTTTTTTTTTAATTTACATTTGTTAGATTCCTATAGATTAAATAAGAGAATTTTAGGTTGTGATAATATTTGGTCAACTGAACTAAAATAAAAAAACTACTTGGTTTGCGACAGACCTATTAAACGAAAACTAGAAAGTTGGATTCAGACCCTGGTGAAGTTGGAGGATAACATATATAGTAACTGATACATACAGAAGCACAGCTTTTCATCTTTTTCTTTTTCTTCTCTCTTTTTGTACAAGGATCTCTAAAGAGGTTGTAGAGAAGGGAAGGAAGTGGAACACCAGCTTCACTTGATTCTTTGCACATTGTAAATTGTTTGGATATTGCTTCTGTTCAGTCCTGATGTTACACAAGAAACTTTCTCCTTTGGTCCCATTATTGTTGGCCTTTGGGTGGCTTCACAATGAGAATCGGACAATGCGCGTGATGTGCGCAATAATCACTTACACTACCTAAGAGCGCCCTGTAACATGAATGTATGTGTTTATAACAATTTTTTTAAAATTTAATTGTCAGAAGTTGACAAGTACCTTTTAATCTTCCCAAGGCCACGGCTTCCTATGACCAGAAGATCAACGTGCATCTGCTCTGTTGCTTGACATATCATATCCTTTGGATCCCCCTCAAGAATTAAAGTCTCCGCTTTAATCTGTACATGCAAATTTACTAATGACCACAATTCGTCATCTAAATTCATCACCAATAAGTACAATGTTACCATCTTGTCTTTGCACATCTTCAATGCACGGGAGAGTAAAGCTGATGAAGTTTCTGCCTGCGCTTTCCTCACTGATTCTACTACTGCGGATGTTGGATAAAAACCTTGTTCACGAAAGATGAGCAATTTGAGCTAAAAACTGAATGATACCTTAACTGATCAAATACTAAAAGTGGAATTTACTTTGAATTAGTTGGCTATAAGCAGCTTGAAGTGGTAGGGGAGTCGGGAAATTAACCTGCTACACCACCAGGACCAGCAGGGTACAGAAATTGCTGAAAGGGCTGTTGTTGAACGTGAGCCACCGTCACCATTCCTGTTTCTTCACTAGGTTCATTTGTTGCATTAATAACATTACTGTTACCGCTAACAAGGTGGTCCAGCGTCCATTGAAGGGCGTAGAAACTCGCATCACTGTCATCAATTCCCACCATCACCCTCATCTTCTTATTTCCATCTTTAATCGCTGTTCCTGCGCCTTCACCCCCCGTCTCCACATTAGCCATTACTGTATATATATATATATATGCTAAGACTAAGCTATAATAAAAGATACTTATGGGTATGATATCTGCCTTCCTGCTGTGATATATAACATATTGGAAGTGGCTTCAAACGTTGAGGTGCTTGTTACGTGGAAAGTTGATTGCTGAAACTTGGACACACGGTGTTCATGCAGGCCCCTTACTTTTAAACATTTCATGCAAAAGAAACCAAATTAAGGGGCTAGCTGACATCGTAAGCTAGCCCTTACGGTTGGGATGAGCATGATTATTATTGTCACCTACTTTCTAAAGCCATAAAACGTTAAAAAATACGAGAATGTCTTTTGTACTCTCGAAATAGGAAGAGCCGAAATCAAGCTTACTAAGTTGGAATTTTAAATCGTGGTCGATCCATCAAATAAGCCTAAGTAAAAAAAAAAAGATTAGAGATAATAAATTTCGAATAATTAGATTTTATGAAGTTACTCTTATAAAATGAGATACTAAAACCGTAATTTAGAATATAATATATTCAAAAAACCCATTCATTTAAGAAAAAAACAGAATTATTTATATTTTCATGCATCATGTTTTTGGAACCACTTAAAATGGGGTTTCGAAAACCTTGAACTAAATTCTTTGAGATAAAGTTAACCTTAATCATTTCCTTTTAAATTATGTGTGAATATTATTATACGAATTTTAGGCCAATACACAAAAATACTCCACGAGTTTTTGTAACCCTTCTATTGTCACTTGTCACTAACAAAACTTTATGCTCACCTTACTCAAGAATAGACACATACTTCTTTTTTGTTTCATTTTTCCACTAAAAACATACTAAAAGGCCTATTAAAACACCATTCAACCTACAACTATTAGGTATCAATTCTCCAAGGAACTATTTAAACGTAAAATGGCATAAGGATCTTTAGTTAAGCTACATGTTCTAAAGATGATTGGGTATATTAAAAAATTAACCCAATTAGATTTTATTATGGAGAGTTAAGTGTTGATCTGGTGCTACAGTCTCTCAATTCGAGCTTTTCACAATTTATCATAAACTTTCATATGAACCAAAAGGATATGTCATTGCCCGAACTACTTAATATGCTTAATATTACAAAGGGGTGCCTTAAGAAGGAACCCAATCATGTTTTTGTTGTGGATTCTTCTAAGAGCAAGAAAAAAGGCTCTAAAAGGAATAAAAATAAGAAATAGAAGGCTTCTGTTACTGTAGTAAAGCCAAAAGGAGGTGTGAAAAAGAAAAGCAATGACTAGGGGGCATGTTTTCATTGCAGAGTCAAAGAAAAATGGTAGAGGAATTATCCATCTTATCTTGCTATCCTAAAAGATAAGAAACTTAAGGAAGCTATCTCTTTAGGTAGCTTTATGATTGCGATCAATCTTTATACTTCTGTTACACATTCTCAGGTATTAGATACTATATCTGGTTTTTATATATGTAATAACATCAAGATCTTAACATGGAGGAGATCGTTGAGGAAAGGTGAAGTGAACATGCAAGTTCGTAATGGAACAAGAGTTGTTACATTAGTTGTAGGAACCTGTAGTATAACTTTGCCTTCTGGCATTGTACTAGAACTAAATAATTGGTATTATGCTCCAGTAGTTCCTATAAACATCATTTCTATTTCTTATTTAGATTTGAATGAATTTGTCTTTATTATTAAGAGTAAAAATTGTTCTTTTTATAAAGATGATGTTTATTATAGATATGGATTATTTACAAATGGTTTGTATAAGTTAGATCTTGAAAGGCTAATTCTTAACATAAATAGCAAGAAAAGAAAGTTTAGTGACCAAAATCCATCTTATTTATGGCATTATAGCTTAGGTCATATAAACAAAAATAAAATCACAAAGTTAAATAAAGAAGGATATTTGGATCATTTTGATTATGAATCATATGATACTTGCACATCTTGCTTATTGGGAAAGATGACCAGACTACCCTTTGTTGGCAAGGGAGAACAAGTTAGTGAGTTACTAACGCTAATACATTCAGATGTATGTGGTCCTATGTCTACTAGTGCTAGAGGTGGATTTTTTATTTCATTACATTCACAGATAATCATTCTAAATATGATCATATGTACTTGATGAAACACAAGTATAAATCATTTGAAAAGTTCAAAAAAATGTAGACTTGAGGTTAAGAAACAAATTGGTAAAAATATTAAGATACTCAGATCAAATCGATGTGGTGAATACTTGGGCTATGAGTTTCTTGGTCACTTAAAAGAGTGTAGGATTCTCTCATAATGGACTCCTCCTAGAACTCCACAACATAATGGAGTATCTTAGAGGAGAAATCATACTCTATTAGATATGGTAAGTACCATGATGAGTCATGCAATCCTTCCTATCTTCTTTTGGAGATATGCCATTGAAGCTACTGCTTACCTTCTAAACAAAGTTCTATCTAAATAACTTAACAAGAAACCATATGAGATATGGATTGGTAGAATACCAAGGTTATCATACTTAAAAATTTAGGGATACGATGCTTATGTGAAGCGTGCAATATCTAATAAGTTTCAGGCTAAATTAGATAAATGCAAATTTATGGGGATATTTGAAAGAGAGCATTGGATATCAATTTTATTATCCCCTTGATCAAAAGGTGTTTGTCTCAAGACATACTACATTATTAAAAGAGAATTTATTTTTAAAAAAAGTAGTGGGAGTGAGGTAGAACTTAAAGAAGTTCAAGAGCGACAAATTCACATCTAGATGGAACCAAAACCTCAAGTTGATACTATAATGTACAACTAAGGGTTTAAAAGACCCATAGTCTATGACGCACTAAAAAAATGCGTCGTCCCCCCACTAAATTAGATCTACATATTAAAAAGGAAGGATAATGTATCGCTCATACATAGCGAGCTTACTAATTTTAAAGAAGCCATATCTAACATTAATTCTTTAAAATTTCATGAAGTCATGAGATCTGAAGTAGAATCCATGTTCACTAACCAAGTATAGACTTTGGTGGATGTGTATGGACTTGCGCCTAATTGTATTGTACCTATTGAGATAGTTAAACTAATGTTGTGGATGCTTATTAGATAATAAGTTACTAAATTAACCTGACTATGAGGATCCCAAATAGAATACTACTTATTTGTCTATAGATTTTCTCACAACGATAGTTGTATAATTAATCTTTAGACTTGAGATTACCAAGGTGTCTCGTATGAGAATTACTATGTTTTAATGCTACTTATGAACTGTCTTAGGATAATTTAATCGATAGTATTGGATGCAGTATGAACCATATAGAGATAGTTGAGTAAGTCAATAAATGATTCGTCACCTTAAAATAATTACAGAGAATTTTCAATTATTCTTGATTAGTAGTGATTTATGAAATTCTTTAGCCAGAGTGAGTTAAAATTTGAAAATGTGTTTTTAAATATCAATTATAAATCAATTACTAATTAACAAAAACAAGCATGAATGGATACAAAAGAATAGATACTATAACTATAATCTATTCAGTTGGAACATTAGACAACAAAAGGATTAAATTATACACCATAATTATGTATGGATAGGTTAAATCAAACTACTTTAACATTCTTGATATTTTGATAGTCATGACATGTTATTAGATGTCAATCTTAATTTATAATTATAAAATTTTCAAATGAAGAATTATTTAATTCTAATTATGAATTATAATTATAATTTATAATCATTGTCAATATATTATGAACTTAATGGATCATACATAAAAGAGCAGTTTGTGAAGAAAAATCAATTTTAATTAAGTTGGATTTAGATATAAAATTTGAGAAACTTTAGAAATTAAATATAAAATATTTGATTTTACTAAAATTAAATTAATTATAATTTGACTTTGATTTTAATTATAATTGAAGTATTGAATTTTAATAAAAATTTTAAAAATCCTAAGGTGTTTTTATAAATATGAATAAGTATAAGGGAGCTAGGATTCTTGCTTAATTCCTATCCAGAGTTGAGAAATTGCTATATGAATACCGTTAAAAACTGGACATGCAAACAACTCGTGATTGACACACATTAAAAAACTTTCAAAGAATTTCAACTGTAAAATTAAATTAGGTATAATTTCTTATCTTATGATTCGATTTAATTATTCAAATTATTTAATTATCATAATCTGGTCAGAAATTGTAAAATTTTTATTTTTCTATTGCCCTATGATTCGATCATGGTTGGTTTCTCACACAATATTAGTCATATCTTGCCAATTTCATTGTTGCTTTCCTTAAGATAAAATATTCTGGCAATTTTCATACAATATCTCATTTGATGTCTTTATACGGGACGGCAGTGGAAAATTGCATTTCTTTCATTGGTTCGTCCAGAGTACCTATAGGATTTTGATGTTGTCTTCACCTGTTTTCAGGTTCTTGTATATGTGTGTGTATTTACGTATTCAGAGAAGGGACATCTATAGTGCTTGGGAGCATTACCTTGGGTTGGAGCATTCTAATAACACCTCAAAGAGGTCTTATGCTGTAAACCAGGTGTTTATAACTTTCATATAAATTCCTGAGCTTGTGCCTGTATATATATTTAACTGTAGCTCACCAGAACCGTCATTCATTTGAGAAACCAGTTAAAATATAGAATTAAACAGATTTTGATACTGGGTACGGGTGGTTTGCTTTTGACATTTTCAATTATTTGTTAGGGTTTGTCAGTATGAGAGTAGATGGTTTAAAAGTGTCTTTTTATAATTGAGACCCTTTTAAAATAGTCGAAGGTAACATAAAAAAAAAAAAAAAGCAGGTTTCATTCAAAGATCTGACAGCTGCACATCTTGTAATCTGAAATCTCTTTTTTGAATTTTTATAATATGTCATCAATTTCGGTCATGATACCTTGTCTTTACTAGGCTAAACATGTTCTGTATATATATTTTTAAAATCATATCAAAAATTAAGTTATTAAGGTAAAAAATTACAATTTAAAGAATTTAATATCTTCATAAATTTTAGTAAAAATTAAATAAAATTGAAAATTTTTAAATATTATTAAATTATTTTTATCTATCAAAATTTTAAAAATACTATTGAATAAAAATTAGTTAGTTAATTAACTTATAAAAATTAATAATTAATTAATAAACTTAATAATTTTTAATAACAAAAATTATTAAAATAAATATAATAAAAATTATTTTTATTGTTTAGTTAAATTTTTTTATAATTGAATCATTTAAATTAATTTTATACATATTATATTTCGCTTCTTACGTCAACAAAGTGTAGCTTATATTTTGGTAATTTAACCAAGATTTCGGGCTGGATGCATATCCAAGCACTCATTTGGATTCTGCATTTTCTACACTTAGATCGATCTATAGTGCATCTTACAGAGTATCGACCGTTGGCTTATATTCTACAGCCAATCGGTTTTGGTTATGATACAGTAACAAATTATTTAAAAGAATTATTTATCTTGTATATGTTTATATATATATAATAAAATCTATAAAATAATTATACATTATAAATAAAATTATAATTAAGATATTTATATTGCATTTATATATTATTCTTAAATATTTTTCATCATTGTTCTATTAAGATTGGACATTAATAGAATGTTAAAAGATTAGCATATGTTTTGTTTTTCCTTACGAAAGAAATAGTTGATCTCATAAGTTAAAATATAGAGAAACTTAAACAAATATGTGGATGGTTATTAGAGAACAAATTCATTAAATAGATCCGATATTAAAAATCTATTTAGAACATTACTTGTATGTCTATAGAATTCTCATTATAATGATTGTATAAGTGATTATTTGATTTGATATCACCAAAGTTATCTTGTACAGAGATTGCTACGTTTTAATACTATTTATGACCTATTTAATCATGAATTGTTCAATAGACAGTCATTAGATATAGCATAAATTATATGAAAATAATTGTGTGATCAAGATATGATTCATCACCCTAAAATAATTAGAGAGAGTGTTCCGTTGTTCTCGATTAGTATTAATTTGAAAAATCTTTAGTTAAGATAGAATGACATTTTATAAATAGTTTACAAATATCATTAATTAAATCAATAGCTAATGACGGAGAATTAATATGATTAGACTCAAAATAGAGTAGACATTAATTTTACACTCTATATTTGATCGAAACATTGGTTGATAAAAGGATTAAATTATACAAAAAAAATTATGTACAAAAAGATTAATCAAAACTACTTTGATATTCCTAAATATTTGGATGGTTATGATGCATTGCTAGACGTCAATCTTAATACATGATTATAAATTATTTAATTAGAGAATTAAAAAGAAATTTAAAGTCATTTTAATTTATCTAAGTCTAGTTATAAATTAGAATTAAAATTAAAATTTATAATCATTGCTAATATATCTAAAAACCTAATGAATCCCACGTAAAGAATGGATTAAGAGAAAAAAGTTAATTTAATCAAGTTAGATTTAATTGTAAAATTTGATAAACTTTATAATTAAATATGAGATATTTAATAAGTAAGAATTAATATGAAATATTATATTTTATTTAGACATAATTGATATTTAGTTAGAATTACAAATAAATCTAACTAAAGTTTAATTAAAATTATAATTTAATTTTAATAAAATTACCAAAATATCCATAACATATTATAAATAAACTTAAATTCTACGAAATTAACACTTCTTGCTTAACATTCTCTATAAAAGTTACAAAATTTTCTCAACATATTTTGTAGATACCGTTAAAAACCAAACACTTATACAATTACAATGATTTAGACAAATCAATTTTAGAAATAGTTCAAAAAATATAACAAGATAAATATCAAGTTTAGAAGAAGGTACGAATTAAGTTTCTGTTTTATTATAATTTGTGTTAATCATATTATAGAATTAAAGGATCTTAGTTTTCGAAAGATCAAAGGTTACGAAAAAATTTTGTAAATATTCTGCTGCGGTTGAAATCGGATCCGACCTAGTTTCCCAACATCAACAACATAAGTTTTATATATGAATGATTGTAAATAATTCAGAATATTAATGTATACACGTATAAAAGGTCTTATAATAAATTGTTTCCTTCCATAGCTCTCGGTCTGTTCAGAAACACTCCATTACCAGCAATGCTCAGGCGATCTTTGTGTTGAAAACTTTAGAATTCTCAAGGCTTCGAGTAAATAAACAAGGTAACAATGGGGATAGGGATCATGTATGCCGGCTGCAAACCTTGTATGTTATCAGACCGTCGATTGTCTCAACAACCAATTGATTCATCCTCATGAGCAGCAACAAATAAGTCCTTGCCTTTGGACCTGCAACAACAACCATACATCACCAGATCACAAAAGATGAAGATTATTTTCCAAGTGTCAGGTTTAGACAGATACTGGTGATCTGATTTGCAATACCTAAACCCAATGATCCAATTTCGTCTTGATGGAAATAGATACCCTCCTTTCTCTTTTCTTTCTTCCTTAGGCTTGAGTTGATTTTCTCAACAGCTGTAATTAGATCCTGCAAGGTCCAATACAAGATAGGATGAGCAAAAATGAAAAGAACTATGTCGTAACCATTTCCCAATTGCACATTTTAAAAACCAAAAAATAATTTATTTAGAGTCGGCCAGTCATTACACAGCATGCTCAGCACTAGCATGTTTTCCCTCGAGATCTGGAAAAGTTCAGGTCGCCCCAATTTTTTCAAACATGAATGTGATCCTCTAGTAGTCCATTGCAGAATACTCCATCCTTTAGTCCTCAAAAGTTACAGGTTATGTAAATGTTCAGGCAAATGCCCCAACTACTCTCTAGAGAAGTTCACAGAAAACTAGAAAGTTTTCTGAAAGAAATTTGCCCCAGTCTTCTCGGATATGTATAAAAGGTCTGAAACCATTCAGAACACAACACATATAGACAGAAACCCCATACCTCCCAAGGTGTCAGATTTTGCATGTAGGATGGCAAATTTTCATAATCATCCTTCGAAATCTCTATGATTGGTCTAAGAACTTCAGCTGACTTAGAATCACCACCTATTTCCCCTGAATTGCAGAAGAAAGAAAAGTTGTGAATCTTCTTGTTTTCAATATTGTTGGAATAATAACCCGTTAAAAGTTTGACAATCAGAGATTCAGTTCCAAACTTCAGCCACTGTTTCTACCTTCAAGTAATTGTGGAGAAATTGCAACAGTGACATCTATTCTCCCTATATTATCTATTCGATCACTTCGATCCCTACAAGGAGGCGCAACATAAATGGTCTTACAAGGTGCAAACATCTAACTGCATTATGAACATAGATGATTATATAAATGATTGAACTTACTCCAGTGCCTCACTGGTGGAACCATCAGTATAGCCAACTTCACCTTCAGTAGCAAAGAGTAACAAAAATGAATTTAATGGAAAGCACAAGATGCCAGACGAAAACTTACAATTTTAATAGCTCAAAAAAACCATAGTTTGCATAAAGAACAATTGTTTGTAAAACAACATAGTTTGCATAAAGAACAATAGCTTATAAAAACCAGAGTAATTTCTACTTCAACAAACAATAGAACTTAAGAGGTTCAAAAAACCTACTCACCTTCACAAGCTAAAGTAGCTAGACAAACATCCGAAAGGCCAAGACTCTTTAGACTCAAGGAATCATCCATTCTACTAGAAGTCAAGGAATGCAAATTTTTTAATCAAAACATTTGAGAAAAATAAAATATTGAAGTCCCCAGTTAACAATAACAAAATCAATTTTGCTATTTGAATTTGACAATGAAACATTGAAATTCCTAATTTTACAATAGCAAAATCAATTTTACTAATTGAAGTTTAGCGAATCCGTTGTTTTCTTTCAGTGATTTTAATCCCACAAAGAAGGATACGGAAAAACCATTTAAGATCTAATTGCTATAGCATCAAACCAAAATCAGTACTTGTTTGTTTAGCAATGAGGTGGTGTGCAGAGCAGCTTGCATGTACCTCAACTAGTTCCTCCTCGGGCCTAGGGAGTGTGCACTGAGCTAGGGAATTACTTTACCTCACCAAAATTTACTGGGATTCAAAGTTGTGAAGTTAATGTGGGAAATACAGTCGCTCAACTCAATCACAAAACCAAACCCCCCGGGATTCAAACTGAATCAAATTTTGTAAATTGTTTAAAGAAAAAGTAAACAATTATCTTTCAGAGGAGATGAGTTACATAGATTAGACCAAGGATACAGAGGGTCCTGTTCCAACAAAATTGAGCCCGCCGCACAGTCCCGTCCACATCCATCCTCCGAGTCCAAATCAAGTGTCAACCTCTCATCTTCATGATCCAGATCAACTTCTAAAACATATGAAGAAATCATGAAAACAGAAATTTACAGGGGAAATACCTCCTTTAGAATATACATGTTCTCAATTATAAGAGAAAGAGCAGAAAATGACCGTCTTGATTGAGGTCAAGTCGAATATGGTGTAGAAGGTTCTGATTATGCTTGAAAACTTCATGGCAGTGACCTAAGAGCTCCTCGAAGGACACGGTACCGAAAGACAAGGAGTCGAGCAGGTTGAGATCGGCGGAGGCTGTGGAGACGCGGCGGTTAAGGGAATGAATGAAGGTGGAAGAAGCGGAGTCTGTTATAAATCAAATAATGAAAACAACATATGAGTTCTCTCTCTATCTCTCTTTGCATCGTGTGTGGTACCAGTGTTATTAAGATAGAGAAAGAGTTTTTTCAAAAAACAAACATAGAGAAAGAGTGAAAAAATAATAAAGACTACCGAGTGGGATGGGACGGCGGTGGACGGAGAGGTGGAGGGCATCGGAGGAGGACTGCAGGTGGTTGCAGAAGGAGGCTAGGGTTTTGCTGAATGCAGAAATTGAATCTTCCATGGAAACGGAAATGTTTTTCTTTTCTCCCTAGCACAGAACTAGAAAAACAGCCCGCCAAACACTTTTGAAATTTTAATAGAAGAAAATTATAACATATATGTATCGAATGAAGCTGGGGGATGTAGCTCAAATGGTAGAGCGCTCGCTTTGCATGCGAGAGGCACGGGGTTCGATCCCCCGCATCTCCAAACGTTTTATTGATTTTATAATTTAAATACATTTAAAATAATAAAGTATATAGGACAAAGCTCATGTCGAAATCAGTCTTAAGAAACGAAGACACCTCTGGCTGAACTGTGGTTAAAAGGAAGAATGCAGTCATCAGCCAAGCACCCAAAACATAATATCACAATATTACAGCTTTAACGGCTTACTTCATTAGATACCTTTTCTTCACTTGTGTACAAAGATACCTCACCTATAGGGTGCCACTTAATTTTTCTAGAGAATCTTTCAGAACCTGTTTCTCCCCCTTTGTCATGTAATTTCTTTATAAAAAAAATAAAAAGATAAGCCATCTGACGATGAATCAAAAGCTGAAATTCTGAACACGTACAAATGTCAAAAAGGATTCTCAACCGAATAGTGGCAAGCAAGATTCAATCTGCCGATGCTTCTTCCTATGATACTCTTGAGGTAAAGAAAAGAACTCAACGATCCTCTGAATGCAAAAACACTCGCATTTACGAGTCCCTGGCCTGCCTCTTTCTCAGGAATTTAGAGTAAAGCAAGCAATTTTGAGAATCAGCAAAAACTATTAACTAATGCTAATAGATAAGTAATCTGTCTTTGCTTTTGTGCTTGTACGCGTACAAATAATCCCTATTAAGCCTCCTCAAATGAATATTTCTGAAGCTGCTCCTACCTACAGCTGATTATAGGTTTTGCATGCCTTGCTCGTAACACATATATCAATTCAGGGCACTCCAAAATGGAGCAAAAAACAGCACACACTCCACTGAATCTTTAAATCTGCGTCTAGTTAAGTACCAAACTAGCTTTTATAAAACGAATTCAACATCATTTGTCATGCTAAAGCATCATCAACCAAATAGAGATCACAATCAAAGAAACATAAGAATGTTGTTATCCCTATTCATAGCTACCAAAACAAAAAAAGCAGTACGCCGATCAAGTGCAAATACTAGACCACTCTCTTGTCTACGTGCAAGGATAGGAAAGACACTTACTCATAACATACTCTCATGAATAACAAAATAGGGTCTACCCTTGACTCTTATAAAGAACAAAATAAAATAAAATAAAGCTCACTTTTAACCCTCGTAAAGAGCCAAATAAGGCAAAATAGGGCCTAATTCACTCTTGACACTCATAAAGAGCAAAATAAGGCAAATCCTCTTAGCTTTCTTTTTTTACATATTTTTTTCATTTGATTTTTTTTTACTTATTCTCAAAATCATAAAATTAAAAATTAATGCAACTTATTCGATTCTTCAATTGTATCAAAATGAAGGGCTTAAGGTAGCCTCTTTAATAATAAAATTATGCTTTTAAATTTACATATTTATATATTGTTAATTTATTATGGCCTTTTTTTAACTTTATTCAGGCTTATAAAAGTTAGAACGACCCTAGACTTTAGTAATCCTGGAAAGAAGAAGGATAATGAAAGCCTAATAACAAACTAAACAGATCACTGTATAAGTTGAAAAGTAACAATTAGTAAAAATAGTTCCTGAATATGTTTTCAGTTATTCTTGTTCATACAACAAAATTACATTCTTCAATAGCCTATCTCAGATTATTTGCTATCTTATCAATTAAAACATGCCCACATTCAAGGCAATGCAATGAAACAAACATATGCATTGACACAAAATCTTTAAAAGAAACTTTGTAATTGATTATTACAGCCTAGAATCTTGGACTAGTGTTATAGCAAATGACAACCAAAAATTTCAAGATCTTGAACCAAAAAAGGGATAAAGCATTCATTTTCAAATGCAATCCACTTCCAACATTGACTACAACATCACGAGGAGGTGTTAAAAATTTGTAATCTCTACATAACTGAAAATGTTACATACAAGTTTAAGTATATGAAAATGTTTAGGAGCTTATGGTTAACAAATTGAAGGACTTACACTAATGACTTGGTTCCCATTCACCCACTTCTCATATATTGTTGCACTTAAGAAGTCAGGATCCTCAACCTGAAAATTACTTGTTACAAAGTTTAGAATCCCTGGACCAAAGGCTGCATTTTCAAACCGGTTAGATTCTACAAAGATTAATCAAAACTCTTAGAAGTTCAAAATATACTTTCCTTCTAATTACCTTCTGCATAACCTCAATAAGAAGATTATCTAGCTGAGTTGTTGCACTAGTAAAGAAACCATGTCCTTGAATTGCAAATTCACATCAAGGTAGGCAACTATTTTAGCAACCAAATAGTTTTTATTTTATTCAACCCACTGAATAGATCCTATGTGAACTCACAACAATATTGTTAAGAGCTTTATTGCAGAATATTTTCTTCATCCTATTGTCCAAATATTGATTTTATTCTATTTTTCTTTTATGATATTTTCATTTATAGCACATCTTAAGAGGATCATCTATAGCATTTGCTTTAAGTTTTCAACATACTGTCCACATATCAATTTTATGCTAAGCTTACTAATAAACATGTCTTTATGGTGTTTGATGTTCATTATCTTAAGCATATTATTTTTTGAGGGTGTACGCATGGATTGGATAAAATACAAGTCATTCTTACTTGGTCAGTATCGACACAATGATAACTCTACCCATGTCTTAGGCATCACTAGGTGTTACTGACACTTTTTCCATCACTATGCTATTCTCACAAGCCGGCTTACTAGCCTATTGGAATTTCAAGGGTTCATATAAAATATAGAAGTTCAAAACATATCTGATGCCTTAAAAACTAAGATGACCACTATATCATTCCTAGTCCTCCTAGATTTCTCTAAACTCTTCTAGTTCATGAAAAATGCCTCCGCCTTTGCTATAAGTGTTGTATTGTCACAACAAGATCACCCAATTGCTTTCTTCAGTAAAAAGATGACTCCTAACATGTAGATCACATCTACCAACAATAGAAAGTTACATGTTATAAAAGTGGTGAAAAAATGGCATCACAAGTTTCTTGGAAAAATTGTTTATTTTTATTAATAAAAAAAAAGCCTAAAGCACATCTTATCATAAACTATTCATACCTCAATCCAGAAAAAAATGGATCACGAAGCTTAGAGGTTTTGAATATGAGATTAAATATAAGCCAAAAAAAGAGGACAAGAATGTTGATGCTCTTTTACGAGTTGACTTACCTCATTTTACAACTTTGACGATGCCAACTGCCTACTAGCTAACACAGTTATGGGATCATTTCATATTTATAGATGAAGGCTTATAATTTTTAATCAAATAATGTTGGATCCTATTGGTATGTTCATTTCTCCATTAAATTGATCTAGTTTATTTCAAGCATTGCCTTTATGTTCCTAAGGAAACTAAAATGTACTCAAACTTTCTTATTGAGTTTCATTCCTATTTGATAAAAGGGAATTTAGGTATCAAAGCCCTATTGACTCATCTTACAGCCAATTTTTACTAGCCTAGGCATTAATACCTTACCTTTAAACCATATCTCTTACTTTAACCTTTATCAATAACATCCCATATCTGGGAAAACATTAGAATATATTTTATCATAAACCTCTAAAAATTTAATTGAAAGACCACTATACCACCCAAATTTACTATAACCTACATAGCCTACATTTTATTGACTAATTCTACAAAATCTATAGCCTACTAAAGACTATAGTGAACCACCAGGTGTGGCGTGGTGGTAGCTCATCTCTTTCCTTAACCATGTGGTGGGGGGTTCGATCCTCCCACTCATGAGAATGGAGCACATCTCGTAACCGACCATTTACCTCTTAGTGTGGGCTCCCGTGGCAAAGGGATTAGTCTCCGTGTCTAGCTCTTCCATTAAAAGGGTCTGATGAAATGAAATCTTGGTTGATCAGAGCTTGGTAAAGTGGTCTAGCTCTTCCATTAAAAATGCCACCTAAGAAGATTCACAACAAATGATGCTTCATTATCCTTAGCTCTTCGATATAGAACAAGACATATATAATGTACTTCCTCACTTAAAGCTTTCAGATGATGCCTAAAGACAAGTTCATTTTGTAGGAGGGAATAATTGATAAGATTATAACTTCCATGAGAGCAGTTACATAACCTATACGTCCAAATCACAAGTTAGGTTATACTGAAGACTATATTTTTAGAAGTTCGATTAGTTTTAATTACTGTTTCTAATTATTGAATGTGGGAACTATTACTATTTTGACTTGTTCTTTGTACTTTTCTTTGAATTATGCATTAAGAGTCATGATTTAGAGTGTTATTGGATGGTAACTTTCATAGTGGTACCCTTAAATTTAGGAGTTTTGATTTGCATTTAAGTAGTCATTTTTTTAATGAAAATGTTTATACTTTGGTATAAAAAACATCCCTTCCCTCTCTAAAAATAATCTCTTAGGAGTTCATTTCTCCCTCGAAGTAAAAACACATAGTTCACACTAACATGCTTTTAGATCATAAATATAGCATAAATATCTTAGTTGTTTTAGCTTTAAGGGAGAAGCTTTATATGCAAAATAAAAATTAAGGTTTGTGGGTTCAAAAGCTTTTGATCCTCTAGATATTTCATTATCTCGTTCGAGTAAAATAATAACTTTTTAGATAGTTCTATGTTGATTTTGGGTAGATATAAGTGGGTCTTTTTTTTTCCTTCAAATCTAGGTGGATTTATAATAGAAAATTAAATTTATGGGTGCAACAAATTCAAAAGAGGAAGCATATAGTTATGATTATTCTTTCCATGCAAATTCCTCTTAATGGAGACAACAAACATGCAACATCCCACCTGAAGGACATTCAAGTACATAACTTATGATGATAGTATGTTGGAGCAAAACATAACCGACTTACACATGACAATCCAACCTACACATGGCATCATCTAACACACTCAAAGTCACTAAATTTTAAAAACCATTCAAATCCATTCATTC
>JANITW010000004.1:49953988-49966711 GCA_027564335.1 Erythroxylum williamsii | reverse complement strand
CTGACATTGGATGACTGTACCAGATGATTATTTTGGATGTTAATTTACTGATTTCTGATATATTGTGATTTAATTTATTGCGATGCCATGTGAATTTTTTAGCAAAATTTTCTGGTAGTGAACCTTTACCGTGGGATCCGCGTCGGAGTGACCTTCGGGCGTCCGGATGTGTACCCTACGGTGAGGGAGCGCTACACGGGAGGCAAAGGATGAAGATTTATAGTTAGAAGAAACTACAAAAGTCTCAAAATTCATGTTTGGGTTAGTCTAGGGCTTTGTAAGTAGTTGGAATTTTGGGCTTTTAAAAAGGATTAGGGAATTCAGAAGCCAGACGTTTGGTGTTTCCATTTATGATAAGGTTGAGGTTTGTGTAGCAACAAGGAGAGGAGAGAGGAGGAAGGAGGCTTAGAGAGAAGGGGGAGAAGAAAAGACTAATAGAAATGATCGGAGCATATTGAAATCACAAACAAAGAGATAATCAATCTTAAATTGCTTAACATTTTGAGATTTTTTTCAATTCAGCGTCTAAACTTTTAAAATTTTCAATTGAGTGACCAACCTTTTAAAATATTAAAAATTCAGTCCAAAATGATAGTTTTTGCTGATGTGGCTAATAAATGGACATCCATGTGAGATTTAATAGACATGTCATATCATTAAAATAACCTTTTGACTTGATTTGTATATGTTTTAGAAGGCTAGTCACCAAATTGAACACTTTAAAAAGTTTGGCACTAAATTGAAAAAATCTTAAAAGGTTAGACACATTTGAATATGTTATACCTAAAAAAATATCAAAAAATATAGGAGACTAAAGGACAAAACATAATGGAGATTATAAAAAGGAAAACTTAGGAGGACCATAACTTTAAAAGAATATGCAATAAGAAGAGAAAGAAAATAAGAGAGAAAGAAAAAACAATAACCTTAAAAAAGAGTAACAGAAGAAGTGTCTTTAGAAAGAAGGTTCTAGAAGAATAGAACTTTAAAGTCAAAAAACATATGATGAGAAATAGAAAAAGTGATGAACTATAAATTGAGGAAAAAAAGACCTGAAGGAAGATGAAGAAAGGTTAAAATATAAACATAAAAAAATGAATACTAAAAAATGAATACTAAAATAAAATATGTAAAAAACATAAAATTTAAACTTTAAGAGTGTTGATAAATTAGAAAAACTAATATCTAGTAGATAATGATCCCAATAAAATAGGAAAATCTTATCCTAGATTTCTGATAAGATAAATTAGCACCTAAGTAGTTAAGATGTCAGATTAGTAGAGATAAGTAGTTAGAATATTGATTCTATACTAGATGTATTTTAGTTAGGATATTGATTCTATACTGGTTGTATTTTTTGTATTTATGGTGCACCAGTCAAGGAATAAAATGAAAGAATTGAGTTTTAGTTTTCCTATTCAGTTTTTTCAATATGGTATCAAAACAGTGATACCTAAGCTTTTGCTTTCTCATTGTTCTTTATTTGAAGTTTTGCTTAAATAGCATAACCTTACACTTCTCTCACCAGTGTGCTACCACCGGATGTCTAACCATCAAAATCCTTACATGTGACTCAATCGACACGTTTAGGCACATGTGACAATGTCCTCACCTCTAATCAAGTTCTCAGACTTCACATCCTATCCTCTAGTGATCTTGAAGGCTTGGTTCTGTAAATTGCTATTGTCCTCCTCTTGCAACTGTTGTCTCAATCTGTTCTCCATTGCTGTCCTAATTTGCGAGTTTTTCACAGGTAGGTTTTTTGTTAAATCATGTCAATTTTGTTTGTTTCGTCACTTTGCTAGTGGGTTTGTGTTGTGCCATCATTTTTTGTTCTCTATTTGATCATAAATTTCAAGGTAACTATGGTGGGTTCTAGTTCAACTTATTCCGATGATAGTAGTGGGGTGACTTCAAGAGGAGGAAGTAGCATACCTGCATCGATTGTTCTATCAAAAAACACTTTCTAAATCACCATTCATAAGCTGAATGGGGAAAAAATACTTGAATGGTGCCTCTCTCTCCTTCCCTAAAACTCAAAGATGTCCTTTATGTTCCTAACTTATCATATAACCTCTTATTTGTAAGCAATCTTACTTTTAATTATAATTATCAACTAATTTTCTTGCCTTCTCATTGTGAGTTTTAGGATATAATCTCCAGGAAGACGATTAGAGATGCTGAATAGAATAGCGGCCTCTATATTTTTTACAAAGGACAAACCTTTAGAAGGCAAGATCAATAAACTTGTTTCAATTATATTTCAATTTATAGTACTAACAAAGTTATGCTATGGAATTGTTGATTAGGCCATCCAAGTTTTCACTATTTAAAGCATTTGTTTTCGAAGTTATTCATAAACCCTTTAATGTTTCAATATCAGTCTTGTGAATAAGCAAAACATCGTCATGCATTTTACCTACCATAACATTACAAAACTTCACAACCATTTATCATGATCCATAATGATGTTTGGAGTCCTTCTAGAGTTACTACATTGTCTAGGAAATGTTGGTTTATTACATTTATTAATGATCATACTAGAGTCATCAGGGTCTTTGTCTTAAGAAAAATTGATACTGAAAGAATCTTTAAAAACTTTTATAACATGATTCAAACACAATTTCAAAGTAAGATTAAAAAATTTCGAAGTGATAATGAGAAAGAATTTTTTAACCATATGTTGGGAATTTATTTTGCTGACAAAGGGATAGTTCATTAGAGTTCCTATAATAATACAACACAATAAAATGTGGTGTTGAAAAAAACAAACATCTTCTTAAAATATTTAAAGCATTTATCCTTTAAACAAAGGTTCCTAAATATCTTTGGTGGTAAGCAATTCTATCAGCTTCCTATTTAATAAAAATATTGCCCACTTGGATCTTTAATTACAAAACACCAATTCAGGTTTTTACTAAGTATTTTACAACTACTAGACTCATTACAAACATTCCACCAAATATTTGTAGTAACTTGGCTTTTGTTCATTACCATGATTCCAAACTTTTAAAACTAGAGCACATAAATGCATATTTGTAGGTTATCCCACTAATCAAAGGGGACAAATGGTTTGATCCAATGGTACTTGATACCATAATATCTGTCGTCATTAAGGGGAGCAAAGTATCAGTTGAGATAAGTTCTTAAATGATTCAGATCTTAGGTTTAAATTTGTTCAAAGTGATACCTCTTATGATCATTCACAAAAAGACAACACAAAATTATTGGAAACAAATGAAGTAAATATTGACAATGTTGGATTGGTTAATAAGTATCCTATGAAAATGCCATCACAAAGTGATAATACTGGAAGCATGGAAATAGATGAGAAATGGTACAAAGATCTTGTATATTCAAAGGAACATTTAGCACAAAAACAAAAGGCCACTCTTTTGCAACATCCTCATGAGTCTAACCAAAGGTTAGATCAAGAAAATCATGATGTTTTGACAAATGTCCATACTTCTAAAAATATTCCTGTAAGTGACTTTACGCTAAACTCTTCTTCTCAAATTGATCTACCTATAACTCTTAGGATAGGTATTCAATCTTGTACCCAACATCCTCTCTCCAACTTTGTGACTTACAAAAGTATTTCACCCATATATTATATCTTTATTTCATAAGCATCTAGTATTCCTATTCCTAACAATATTCTGGAGGCTATAAAAGTTCCTAGGTGGAAAGAAGTTGTTTTTGAAGAGATGAAAGTCATAGAAGAGATTGCAATTTGGGAAGAAGTCAATCTACCAAAAAAACGTTGTTGAAAGTAAATGGGTATTTACCCTAAAATTCAAATTATGATGGATCTTTAGAGAGATACAAGGCTTGGCTAGTTGCTAAAGGCTCTACCCAGACATATGATATAGATTATTATGAGACTTTTTCACTAGTGGCAAAATTAAACACTATTCAAACCCTCATTTCAATTGTTGTAAATCTGGATTGACCTCGAAATAAGTTAAATGTAAAGAATGCTTTCTTAAATAGAGATCTAGATGAAAAAGTATAGATGGAGCCTCCCCCTAGATACTCTAAAAAGTTTGGAACCAAGGTATAAATTAAAAAAAAATCCTTGTATCATCTTAAGAAGTCTCCCGGAGTATGGTTCAAAAGATTCACAAAGTTTGTTAAAGGTCAAGGTTATTGTGAAGGACAATATGATCATTTGTTCACTAAAAGATCCATTAATGACAAAATTTCAGTTCTAATTGTCTATATGGATGATATAATTTTAACTGGAGATGATATAACAGAAATGAGGAAATTTAAGTTAAGTCTAGCCAAGGAGTTCAAAATTAAGGACTAAGTAAGCTAAGATATTTTCTTGGAATGGAAGTAGCAAGATCAAAAAAGGGAACTATGGTTTCACAATAGAAGTATACTTTAGATCTCTTAAAGGAGACTAGAATGAGTGGATACAAGCCTTTAGAAACTCCAAAAAAGTATAATGTCAAACTTGGAGATGTTAAAGATCGAATCCCAGTAGATACAGGAAGGTACCAAAGATTGGTAGGGCACATGCATGACTTGATATTTCCTTAGCTATAAGTATGGTTAGTCCGTTTATGCATTCCTATATGAGGAGCATCTAGAAGCTATGTATAGAATCCTTCGATATTTAAAGGGCACTCTCAGAATGGGTCTTTTTTTAAAAAAAAGGAAAGAAAGTAGAGGAGTGGAGTTCTATATTGATGCAGACAATGTAGAATCAACTATTGATAGAAGATTAACATTTAGATATTGTATATTACTTTGGGGCAACTAGTTATATGAAGATATAAGAAATAAAGTGTAGTTGCTATAAACAACGCTGAAGCAGAATTAGATGAATGACTCAATATTTATGTGAAGTTCTATAACTATAAAGAGTTTTAGAAGATCTTCAAAATCCAGCAAGCTTTACTTTATAATATGACAAAACACGTTAAGATTGATAAGAACTTCACTAAGGAAAAGCATGAAGCATGAATAATATGTGCTCTATTCATTCCAACAACACAATAAGTTGTAAACATATTAACTAAAGGGTTGTTAAGACCAATATTTTAAAAACTGGAAAGCATCGAACCAGTTAAAAGAAAGGTTTAACCATTATTAAATCATTAAAAAATTGGTATATAATAAATAAGAAGTAAAAATTATAACACTAATTAAAAATAAAATAATTTGTGATATAAGAGTTTGAAAACTTAATTAAACAAGCTAAAAAATTTATATAAAAAAATCAAATGAATCTAACTTTATTTTATGACCTTTTACTTAACAAGTTAAGTGATTGCCTCTATTTAGAAGACTAATCAACTAAACTCAATATTCAAGAAGCAATATTAAAATAAATAGTTAAAACATCAAACCTGAAACCTTGTTTTCATGTGGCAATTCCCAAACTCACATTAAATCTATTAACTGGGAAAAAGGTTGATAGAGATATACCTAAGCAATTTCATATGACAAAATATTCTATATACAAAATAAAATAGTGGATGGTACCTTTGCTAAAGGGAAAACCTATTGCATTATGATTGTAACCTAATGTCTTGAAAGAATCAATCTTAAAGATTGTTCCAAACACGACTACAAAAGCCACATTATAACACTAAGTGTTGCAAATTGCCTAGGCCAAAGATTCATTGAATAAAAGTCCACAGAACTTAAAGTCTTAGAAAGTTGGTGATTTGGTGTTGGAATTGTATGACAAGAGCAGTGGTGAAGAAGGATAGATTTGGCTAGCAGAGAGTGACAAGAGAATAGAAGAGAGGAGAGAGGGATGGTAGAAAGGACAAGTCAGAACCTAAGAGAGGAGAGAAGGACCTTAATATTCTCAGTTAATGCAATTTAAAGTAGCCACGCAGTCGATAATTGTTCACGAATCCAAAGTTTGAACCTCCGCCGTTGCAGCTCTGAGAGACAACTTAAATCCCAACAGCTATTTCATCACGAAGAAACTCATCCCTAAAGTGACAACAACTCTATGAGAGAAATTGCATTTTAAACTCAAAACAACCACCTTTACTTGGAAGCAATGAGATATGCAAAAAGAAGATGGTGAAGAGAGTGTAAAGGCGAGGAGAGTTTTTTTTTTTAAATTTCGTAAGTTTAGGTATATAGACTAACTGGTTCGAGTGGTTCACTAATAAACCGACCAATTCTTAAATAAACTGGCTGGTTTTTATATATATAAGTTATTAAATAAAATCGAACTGAACAACTATCTGGTTCAAACTATTTTCAGACGAATTGATCAATTCGGTTTGATTTTTAAAATAAGTGATTGTCTTTTAGTTTTAACATCTAAACCTCTGTTACAATAGCAATAGCTTAAGATCCTACTACTCAATCCTCAAGACAACTATTTAGTATTTCCCACCCAAACTATCCGGAAAAAAATATCTACAAGATTGGACAGATTAAATTTTCATCACCTAAAAGAACTGCTCCTGGCACCAGCAAGGCTAGACACGTCCCTCCTCTCCTGACCACTTGGACATTCAGAAGGCTCCAAAACAATTTGGTTGGCAGATACAGTCAATGGCATGCATTAGCTTTCTCCGCGGACCAACTGCATCTGCACCCATATCTTTCAACTTCTTCATGGTTAAACTCACTAGCTGAAACTTACTGACATTCTTCCCATGAAAAATCTTCACAAACTGACCTAATCCAAGAGATGTTAACCATCTACTCAATCCCCCAGCTTTCTGAAGCTTCCTCTCAACAAGTGATGCCCTTAATCTTTGATTTAGCAACATATGCCTTTCAAGGGAACTGCCCGGTCCATGCCATAGTCTAGGCTGTTTTCGGATGCTTGATACTCCAAGGATATGATGAGGCCTTAAAGCATCTGCTACATCTGGATTTTCCAATTCCTTATTGATATTTGATCTTGGCAACTTGTTTAATGCAGATGAGTGTCGAACCGGAGCTGTTCTGGTTGATTGACAATTTCTATTAGGAACCAATGATGCAGTGTTATCTATCTTATCAACAGATGGCTGCCTGGTACAGGTCTCAATCAGGTCTGTTGATCTACAATTTGCTGATTTTATAGGCATGGCTATTAGCTTGCTTGGTCCTGGATCTGGGGATGGAGTGTTTCTCACATCTGGTAAGGGAGGTACCAGAATGGTGACCCTTTGTTTTTTAATTATAACCCAACCATCTTCTCCATGCAAGTCAGAGTCACTAGCATTTCTATTCTTGCTTGCAGGCATTGCCAACTGTTGTCTTTGTTTTGGTTTTCTCATTAACTGAGAATCTGCCAAATAGATACCACATCAGTATATAATTCATTTGGACAAGCGCAACCAAAAAGAAGAAACATTGAAAATAAACTAACCACGCAAGAATAATTCCGATTAAAACAAAGTAATCAGTCCTTTCTCGAAGCATGGTAAAACAGTCAGTTCATGATTTATCCAGAACCTGGAGAGAGACACTACCCAGAAATTTAGCTCCTTCAAAGGAGCAAAAGAAATAAAAAATAAAAGGGTCCCATTTCTTGATATTCATATCCGATGAATATCAGTAAACGTTGGGCCAATGTTACTAAACTAAAAGAACGAATTACCAGCAGAATTGATGATTTAATCATGAATTCTTTATACTGGCTGTCATGTCTAATAAAATTTCTTTCTTTGCAGATCTTACACTATTTAACCTTTCTCAGTGCGTGCAGCAAATATAATTATAACATAGAATTTTAACATTATCACTGAGGCAAGAATCCTCTCAGAGCAAAGAACATAGCTGAAAGGTTATAAACCCCTGAGAGCATATCTGGAAGGTAGAAATTGAAAGAAAAGGGCTCAGAACACAAAAAATCTACGAGTAATGACTACCTAACAGCTAGTATCAATCCTCATAGTAATCCATTAAGTTCAAGTTAGGCGTAGATAATGAGTCCAATCAAAAGAGAGCTTCAGCGATTGCAATCACAATATTTAATCAAAAAGCTTCAACAACGACAAAATCGAGTAATAACCACAAACTCGATAAACCCAGAAATACCTGACCTACTCATGAATTTTAACGATTGAGAAATGAAGCACTGGCTGCCCTACAATACTTGTAATGATTACATAAATAGAAGGAATACAGGAAACACGCTTTCGTAAGGTTCGATCGATCTCATATTTTATATACTAAGTTTAAGCTCCAATAACAACTAGGTTTAGTTGTTTGATAATCATAGATTTTTCAACAACAAAAAAACGACAAAAAGGAATTAGGGAAAAGGTGAAAAAGAAATTAAACAGAACAAATAGCAAATACCGAGATAGAGCAGAGAAACTAGCTCCTCGGTCGATCAATCTCAGAGGCAGGCACAACGCACAATGAAGTTAAGAAACAGGACGGTGAACAATGGCCCTTAAGATAGGAGTGGAATCCAAAGAGGCCGAAGTTCTTAGATTCATTGGGCTATTTTTCAGTAACGTTCTGTTCTTGGTTCTTATTTACAGGGATACAGACAAAGAAGGCCCGATAATGGATCCAATTAAAGGTTCAATTACATTTGGTGTCCGAGAAAAAGGCGGGTGTCTGTTGTGATTCGAACATAATAATAACAATTCACAAAAATACTGCATTCAATTTCCGCTTTCTTCTCGTCTCGTTACTTCTCTCGAATTCCTAAATCATCGAATGCTCTACCCTTCTATCAATTTCTCATTACTTCCTTCTTTTTTATTTTTTTCTCTTGTTTTGGCAATTGATTCTGTGCATATTCCAAACCCATTTTCTTTTTCCAAGTAATTATTTGATTTTTTTTCATCTTCTTTCCCCTCGATATTGAGTGGGTTGTTTAAAGGGTTTGTTGGGTTACCTGAGATTTTACTTGTGTCTTGATCTGATTTTTGGAACGATGAAATTTGGAGAAACGTTCCAGGAGTACCTCCACGGTGATCGGGAACAGTTTTTGCACAAATGCTCTCATATTGAGTATAAGAAGCTTAAGAAAGTCTTGAAAAGATGTAGAGCTTGTCAAGCATTAAACAGGTCCTGCAAAACTAAGCTACATCAAGGAAAGTGTCAGTGCGAATCTTGCCCAGGTAATTTTTCACATTCACTTTTGTGATTGTTTGATGTTTGGGATTTTGTTGGAATTTATATTAATGAAGGTTTATGGGGTTTTGTAGTTTGTGATGAGATGTTCTTTCCTGAATTGACAAAAGAAGCTTCAGATATAGTTGTCTGCTTTAGTTCCAGAGTTAAACATCTACTCCATCTTCATATTGCCAATGGTGTGCAAGGATGCATGCTGCGGCTACTTCATTGTTTCAGTAATAATCAACAGGCTATGGTTCAAGAAGGACGGATCTTGATGGAATACATTACGATGAATGCAATTGCTATCACTAAAATCCTGAAGAAATACGATAAAGTACGTGGATTCTGGTAATATCATTGCTTTGCTATTTTAATTTATGCTTACCGCGAAATTGAAGAGACTTTTATTATCTCCAAATCCATTTTAGGTACATAGTTCTGCCAACGGGAAGATTTTCAAATCCAAGATGCGAACTGAACATATAGAATTGTTACAATCACCTTGGCTTATGGAGTTGGGAGCTTTTTGTCTGAACTTTAATGGATTGGTTGATGGAGAGTTCAGTAACTCTTGTGGTCACTTTTCCTGTGATCTTAATACTACAGAGCCTGTTATGACCCTGATACTACCTAATAATACAAAGCTAGAATATAGTCTCACTTGTGCCATTTGCTTGGTAAGAGATATCTTCTAAAGCATTCCAAGCATAAATGTAAAGTAGATGGATGCATTTCGATAATCCTAAATTTTTCCTGTTCATCTCTCAGGAGACAGTATGTAATCCATATGCTTTGAGCTGTGGTCATCTGTTCTGTAGATTATGTGCTTGCTCAGCTGCTTCTATGCTAGTGTTTGAAGGACTTAAAACTGCAAGTCCCGAAGCAAAATGCCCTGTCTGCAGAGAGGTTCTGGATTATTTTATCAAAATGGAAAATTATGTGATTTTACAGACTGCTTTGCGTATACACATTTTTGACACATATCTAGAGTAACATAACAGACTCATTTATGTGTATGTTCTGAATCCATTCATGCATGCAACTCATGAAGAAGAATCTATTTTCAATAGGGACCATCTGTGCTTGAGAAGTACCAATTTAATTTCTTTATCATTAAATAGTTAATACAAAATTAGTCAATTCTATGCTTCCAGAAATATAGCAGGTTGTGAACTGCAAGTTTTGGAATATATTGATGGCCTGCATCCCTAAGATGGAATAATGATCAATATATTCAAAAAGATCTGTCGAGATTTTCAAGGGGTGGCTATTCAACTTCTGTAATGCCTCTTTGATTTAGTCAATTAGTGAAACTTTGTAGTCATTCCTTTTACAGGTCATTTTCCTTGATGTCTGAGATACATTTATCCTGCCAAAACCTATTGCTCATATCCACGAAATGTTGAATAGAGCAATGGGTCCTGTTGATGGTAACCAAATTCCACCCTACTGTCTCAAATTTGGTTAGTGCTTCTAGATGCGTAGATGTCAACGATAACAAAAACACTATATATGTTTAGTTTTCTTGGGGAAACTACTTTAGATCAGAGGAGGACGATTGAAAGAATCAGCATCAATCTTAATTTTTCTTCAAGATCTTCATGGTCTTAACTCTGTTGGTGGATTGCTATACCTTTTTTTATTAGTTCAGGCCTTCAGTGATTTCCTGCCACAATAAATAAAGGGCTAAATAAAGACAAGGAACCCAAAACATGATCAACTTGCCACAAGAATATGACACTTGTCTGCTTTGGTGAATTGCCAGATTCTAGATAATTGTACATAACACTTTGCTTTCGAGAAATGCTTGATTTTGACGACAGTTATCTAGAAAGTCAAAATCGTCAAAATCTCTAACAGTTATCTTTCTAGATGATTTCTAACAATTTATACCTTGCATTTTAATCCCTGACTTTGGTTCACTGGGTGCAATGAATATATAGCTCTATCAACTGAGATAAAAGATGCAGCCTTCATTTGAGTGTTGCAAATTTATCTTCATTGTTTGCTGCCATGGCTGGATTGTCCAGATGTTGTGTTGGCATTTTTGGCTGCTGTAAGGTATAGTTGCACTTGTTTGTCATAATTAACCAGTGTTAAAAAGCTTCTGTTATTTGCAAAGGAAGTGAATACATGCATCAAAAACAGAAATTCCTCTGCTGCCAATATCTTTACCAAATTCTTTCAGGAAAGCTTTAGTGAGAGTGGATTTAATTTAATTGAATCAGCCGTACTTATTGTTATTTTCTTAATTTTCTCTCTCATGCAGACTGGGGTATATGGTAATGCGGTCCACATGCTAGAACTTGGTCTGCTGTTGAAAAACAGGTGAGGACATCAAAAGGCCATGCTCTTCTTTGTCTTCCCTCAGTGCTAGTAATGGTATGCACATGTATGTATGACTGGTAAATAAGCTTTTCTACAGATGTAAAGATTACTGGAGGGAAAGGATGGCTGTGGAACGTGCGGAGCTGACAAAGCAAGTGAAGGAGTATTGGGAAGCCCAAACCAGATATTCTATTGGTTATTGATTATTTAGTTCAATATACAACTCTTGTGACGTAAACGATAGAGGACTCATCTGGCTTTTATATTAGTTAAATAAAAGAATATGCTCGGTATGTTTTATGAAGAAAGTCAAGTCAGTCTTACCATGTATGCCTTTTGAGTTCAGAGTTCGTCCAAAAAGAAGGAATTAGTTATCCTTTGTTCTTTAATTCAATACAAAACAAATCTCTTTTCTTTAACTTATTCAGATAAGAAGCCTATTTAGGAATCTTGAATGACTTTTTCTAGAATGATTAAAAATTAAGAGTTTACGGCAAAGGCTTCTCTTAGCTAAAATTGTGTATTATTAGACTTTCTCGTATATGACGTTTGCGGGACTTTTTATGGGTATTACTGTTATTATTTAGTTTATGACAAATATAACTTCTCAATATGGGTGTTACTGTTATTATTTAGTTTATGACAAATATAACTTCTCAATCGCCGATGGATTGTGAAAGCTAGACCTATATATCGAGAGGTTAATCGAGCCACAGATTATCTAGCCAACTATACCAGGTCCTTAGATCTTGGTATCTATTGATATCAAAATTCGCCTGTGAGTTGCTTTAATATTCTAGTAAAAGATGTAGCGGGGGTTTCCTTTTCTTGACTAATAGCGTAATATGTGTATTTTTTTCTTATGATATAAAAAAAAATTAAGGTAGATTGCATTCCCTATTTTCTGACATGAGTTGTACTTCATTATGATACACGCAAAATTAGAATACATAGAAATATATCTATTGTTATTATGACGAAAAGAATAAAAATAATCACAATATTCACATCTTAATAAGTTAAACTTTAAAAATTAAACTTTATCTTTTTTAATGTTTAATTTAAAATTTAAACATGACAGATATTTGATTCTGTTAGTTATTGTGGCCCGTTTGGTTGAGCTTCTATTAGTAGAGCTTTTATCAGTAGAGCTTTTCTGAGAAGAGCTTTTTTGAAAAGTCAGTTGACTGTTTAGCTGTCAATTAAAAAAACAGTTTTTTTAAAAGAACTTCATACAGTAGACTGTTTGGCAACATAAAAATAAAAAGCGCTTTTATTAATTTTAACTATATTTTATTTTATAATAAAATTATTTATGCTAAGTAATTTTTAAAGTATACTAAA
>JANITW010000004.1:49928459-49940123 GCA_027564335.1 Erythroxylum williamsii | reverse complement strand
CTCTGCGTGGATACCGTTAGAGACGGTCTCCTTTGGCCGTTATGGTTTGAGTTTGTTGTATAGACACATGGATTCTGAATTTCGGGAAGGTCCCGGAACAAAAATTTTTGTTTTCCGCACCGTGGGTATGTGATGCTCACACCGGGATTTTCCTACACTTTATACTTAGAATGCATAGTTGTTCTATAGTTTCTTCAAATTTCTCAACTCTTTTAGGTGTTGCAATCCAATATACTACACTATTTTGAATCAAATCTATTGATTCCTTCATCATATCTAACCCATCCTTCATGTTCAAATTCAGAATATGCACAAAACAATGCATATGGAATAATCTTTCACCAACTAATAAGCTCCTAACTTGCATCTTATTCTTCATCTTTTAAATCATAGCATGATTCCTGCTATAATTGTTGAATGTTATGGTGGACAATTTTGTGTCGGTATTACAATCTATTAAATAGTCTCCCTGCACGAATGCCAACCATTGGTTTATATGTAATGCCTACATATAAATTAACCTACCATATACAAATATGGCAAACATCAACCATAATATAATGAAAAAGTAAATGATAACAATATTAAAGAATATAATTACCTCAAAACTTTATTATGTAAAGTCCAATCATTGTTAACATAATGTGCTATTACTGCCATATAACCATTTTTTAGTTATTAGTTATCCACATGTCTGTTATAATGGCAATTAGTCCTTTAACATTCGACAATGTTCTTAAAATTTCTTTCTTCTTATCATTTTATATCTTCATAATGTCCTTTGAGATAGAACCTTAAAGGTTAGTTATAGTGAGTTGCAAAACATCATAAATCTTTTAATATCAACAATAGATAGTATATTTTCATCTCCAATTACTATAGAAGTAATAAAAAATCTTAATATGTTGATGTTGCAGTAATTTCATTCTACCTTCTTATAAGTTTAAAGGTAAAAATTCGTTGACCCCCTAATATGATCTTTTTTTTCCTACTACATGAATCCAGATGTTAATTTAAATGAGCGTTCCAATAAATCTTGATTAACATCTTCTATATTTCTTAAATTTGACCTTTTCTAATCTTTCCATTAATCTAGTTTTATTGAAGTGAATCCAAATTTCACTTTTCAATTGACATGGATTTCTATCTTCACTTGCTCAGAGATTAGAAGTTTCCATTTCTATCTTTAGTATTAGATTACAACTCTCTACTAATGAAATATATCCATCCATCTGAAATAATTAGCACATATATATGTATACATATATACATATGTAATATATATACATATATATGTATACATACATATATATGTATATATATTACATATGTATATATGTATATACATATGTATATACATATGTATATATGTATATACATATGTATACATATATGCATATGTATACATACATACATACATATGCATATATGTATATATATATATATATATATAGAGCAACTAGTGGAAATTTTGCATCAGCAGCTGAATTCTTGATGTCCTGGTTAACTTACCAAGAGGACGAAGATTATCAAGAAGCATTAGAAGCAACGCAGACACTTGGGACACCAGCAATATTGATAATTCATAAACATGGGAGAGAATAGGAGAACATAAATCAAAATTCATAATAATGGAAATTTGGGATTGTTACCAACTGGGGATGTCTTTATGGACTTACATGGTCAAATATAAGGGTGTGTATGCGATTGTGTAAGTCACTGTAATTTTTTTCTCATACTTACGTAGCCATATATATGAATGAGTATATGATTGTATATATCACTTAATTATACTTAGATGATCATATACACGAGTGTATATATGATCTTGTAAGTTTGTAAAACTTCACACTCAAACTACCGTATATGCACCCCTGTGTATGTCTGCGAAAATACCCCTCAAACGACAACAATCCTGGAAATTTTAGTATTTCACAAATTCAATCTTCAATCAAAAATTCAAATCCAGAATACGTGAAGGAACTCTACCTTAGTGGGTTTTTGTTTTAATTCTTAAAAATAAGAAACAATGTAAACATAAAATGAAATTGTTTACTTCGATATAAATGAAACAATATAAGCATAAAATTACATCGTTAAAGTGATAATTTTATCAATCCTTAAATTAGCCTCTGGCTACTAAGAGCCCAAACTTGAGCCTAAGGCCTAATAAAATTACAACTTTTGGGTCAGAGGCTAGGTTAACTTGGGCTTCGCCCATTGACCTCGAACCACGTTTAGAGGGGCCTAGGCTTAAATTCCATCTCTAATTGTATCTAAGTACTATAGGCTTAGATACTCTAAATAAGCTAGGTTAAAATTTTCATTAAAACACAACAATTATTACATAAGATATCTTGGTAATCTCAAGTCTAAAGATCAATTATACAACTATAATAATGAGGAAATCCACAAATATATAAGTAATATTTAATTTATTATTTTCATAATCAGGTCAGTTTAGTGAACTTATTATATAATAAGCATACACATATTTGTTTAAGTATTTCCATACTTTATTATAATTTATACTAGTTTTACTATTTCATCAATATCCCTTCTTAATAAAACTACAACTAGGAACAATTTAGGAGTAATAAATTAATACAAATTAATCTCATAATTATGATCTCGTCATAATTTTAATTTCAAGCTAATCCTTTCAAGGATTTATCTTTAGTTTTAAAATATCATATGTAATGAACACAATACATAAAGAAACTAATGCCTTTATTAAATAAAATAATAATGTCGTACATAAAATTACAATCAACTGATTGAATGCAAGGAGATAAATTATCACCAATCTAATATGCACAATGCTATCTTTCTTTTGTCCTTTTTTAGTTTTACCTTAAAATGTTAGTGGTAATAATTTTCACGCGTTTTTAAGTAGCTCACTCAAAATTAGTTAAATATACAATAATGAACATTTTAATAAAAAATACATATCACTTAAGTTTTCTTTTCCATAGTCTAGTATGGGCAAAACAATACGTGCATAATCAATTAAGATTTGAGTATCATTCACTAAAACTTTAGAGCAAATAAGTTAGAATTTTAATTTGGTGATATCTTAAATTTTGAAAGGAGAAATTATTTGAAAGACTTATACAACATAAAAATTATATTTATTGTTAGTAATCATGCTTTATAGCCTAAATTGCTAGTTGGAGTAACTTTTAAAACACAAATAAAAAAATAAAACAAAGCAAACACCATTTTGAAACCACTGCAATTCTCATGTTATTAAAAATTAAAGTTCAATTTTAATAATGTTGATTTGTGCTTTATAGCCAATTGATTGATTTTAGTTCTTATAACTTAATTATTTAAGAATATTAATAAAATCAATTAATAATGATGGAGAACTAATATGTTTAGACTTAAATAAAAGTAGACATTAATTACATATTCTATATTTAATCAAAATATTTTATGTTTAAAAAGTTGAATTATACTAAAAAAACATACATAATAAAGATTAGTCAAAACTACATTAATATTCTTGATATTTAGATATTTATGATATGTTTCTAGAAGTTAATCTTGATCTATAAATATAAATTATTTAATTAAGTAACTAAAGACAAGATTAAAATAGTTTAATTTATTTAATTATAAATATAATTTAGGGTTATAATTTATTTTTATTGCTAACATATTTAAGAACTTAATAAGTTACACATAAAAAACTCGACAAAAAAAGATTATTTAATCAAGTTATATTTGACTGTAATGTTTGAGAAATTTTAAGATTAAATATGATATATTTATTAAATAAGGATCAATATGAGATATTAAATCTTATTTGGACCAAACTGATATTTAATTAGATATAACATCAACTATATGAAAGTAGTTTAGTGATCAATATAAGATTCATCATTAGGGTGATATTTCTATTATTCTCGATCAGTATTGATTCAAAAAATCTTTTATCAAGTTGAAATGACAGTTTAAAAATAACTTTTAGATCTCATTAGTAAAATTAATTAGTAATGATGGAGAAATTATATTATTGGATTTAATAGAGTAGATATTAATTTTATACTTTATTTATAATTAAAACATTATATAATGAAATTATTGAATTATATAAAAAAAATCATGCATAGAGTTGACATTCTTAAAATTTGAGTGATCAAATTCTATTGTTAGATGTTAATCTTAATGCATGAATATAGATTTAATTAGATAATTAAAAATAAATGAAAAAGGTTTAATTTATCTAATCTTAAATATGATTTAGGGTTATAATTTAGAGACATTGCCAATATATTTAAAAACCTAATGTATTACATATAAAGAATAATTATAGGAAAAAGAAAAGGTAATTTAAAGTATGAGAAATATGAAATATTTAATCAATAAGCACCAATATAAGTTAGAATTATAATTAATTCTAATTCTAATTTAATTATAATTATATTTATATTTATACTTTACTTAAATTACTAAAAGTTTAAGTCCTATTATAAATACACTTAACTTTAAATATGGCACTCCTTGCTTACTCTTATTTACAATTCTCTTAATAAAAAATCAAACTTTATAATAAGGTATGAATTCAAAATTTTACTTTATTCTATTTAAGCATTAATCATATTATAAATTTAAAGTGATTTTAATTTTTAAAAAATCAAATGAACACTTTTTTTTTCTCTCACTGCATGTGAGCTTAAATCCCGTGCTACTTTCTCAACTAATAATATATACCTGCCAATGTGCTCTTGACTAGAATAGTTCATAATTATATCTTACAAATCAAAATATATAAGTTTCTTAGTACAAACATGTTTCACCCCTTTTGCACAAAGGAAAAAGAATAAGAAAAAAAATCTCTAATCTTCATTGGCAGTACGACAATAAGAATCAGTCCGGATTGCTAGGAAGAAGTAAAAATAGCTTCTAGGCAACCACCAGCATGACTCACTCTCATGTAAGCATTTTCCACTTGGTTGACACATAGTTCGGGAATCAGATTTTTGGCAAAGGGAACAACATTTAAGCCGAGTCATAGTAGCTGTTGTATATCAAGCTACTGGTCACCTTTCCATTTTTTCAGGTCAATGTATTACACAAGTACAATCTAACAGATCAAACTTGTTCACTTCGGAACCCTGGAGGCTGCAAGTACTGCTCCAAGAAAGAACGTAGGCACCCTTGATTTCGGTGCCAGAACAGAAACTACAAGACTAACCCTGCACTTATTCACAACGGTCAGTCCTTTGAATCTCTATGCACGGTATCCATAAAACAACCACTCAAACATCATAGCACATAAAATATGAAGCAACAAGATAAGGCAACCAGGACCTTTCATTGTCAGAACAGTTCTGAACAAGATGATCAAGGTCGTACATGTGAAAGAGCAGAAATGTAGACAATGCAATGGATGAAATCTGGGTAATTCTGAATACTTTTAGAGATCACAAACACAAAACGTTAAATGGAAGATAAAAAGCTCTATAAGATTCAACTATAAGTACTTCAAAATCTTCTAAGAAACTTTAGTCACTGTAAGGACTTAACCTTTCTCATTATTAACTTCAACATACCTGTCTATGGGTGTTCCGATATGTGACAGCACTTTCTAATATGTGGTCATCGTCATCTTCAGAATGCTCTTCAACGTATCTGTGACATATGAGCAAATGGCCAAGGATTTGCTCTTGCTTTTGGTTTTGCTAGTTCAGGGGTCCCAAATACATTCCAAATGCGAAGCGTTTCATCTCCTGCTGCTGATGCCACTGTAAACCCATCTGGACTCTGATTCCAATAAAATCCATCAATAAGAATCTATATTCTAACACGCAAGATGAAATTGAAGACTCAGTTTATTCAATACCTGAGCCATATAGAGGACTCTAGAAGTATGGCCAGTGAGCTCTATTATCTTCTTCATTGATGGATACTTCCACAAAGTGAGTTGGTTCTGTGAAAAACCATGAGAACTAAGCAGTTCACGCTCATAAGTATTCCATAAGAGAGCACAAACTTGAGAGCCCGTGTCCACTGAATTCAAGCAGTTTCCTGTAATGGTGTTCCAGAACTTAATGCACCTGTCACCATCACCTCCACCAGTGGCTAGCATGTTATCCTGGAAAGGACACCAAGCAAGAGCTTTCACAGCAGCTCTGTGATCATTGATCCTGTGAAGCCACTGTCCAGCTGAAGATGAGTAAGAGTTTCTGTTGTCCCATATAAACACAAGGTTATCATTCCCTCCACTGGCTAATTGCCGGCTGGAAGCAGACCAATTTAATCCACAAACTCCCTGACGGTGTCCCCTGTAAGTTTCTATAATATGTTCTCTTACTCTCACATCATTGTTGATTATTTTCGTATCCTGTCCTCCAGTACTCAAAACCTGATCATTCCATGCCAATGAATTTACACACAACTGGTGACCGCCTCTTAATGTTCGTAGCTGCGTTAATAGTTCCTTTTTGGTAAGTCATTAACACCTTTACCAACCAAAGATGAAACAAATAGCCATTAGAACCAAGAATGACAATACAAACCTTTGCATTAACTTTGCAGTCCCATAGTTGGACATCTGAATTATTCAAGCCTACAGCAATATGATAGCCATCAGGAGCCCATCGGACACTAGTGATGGGGCCATCTTCACCTTCAACAGTGACCAATTCTGAAGCATAACCACTTAAAGCATTCCAGAGGTATACAGTATCTCCAAGAGCAATGGCGAGGAGATTTTTGCTTCCCCAGTCTAGTACATTTAAGTAGAAATCATCCATTATTTCAGGCGCATCCAATGTCCTCTCCGAACTCTAATCAACCAAAATCAAGAAATTAAGTAGACAAATATTTGATTAGAAAAACCGTGACTTTGTTAGAGAAAATCCACGATCCCTAGCAATGAAAAAGAAGCACCTTTGGTAAAGAAGATGCACAAACCTGAGGAATGTGTCGGCGGGACTGAACAGTTTTAGACTGATGTACAGATGACGGAGAGAAAAAATGTCTCGGAAAACGCTCCTCTAGGGCTGGGGGCTTGTTCTTGAAGATCAAGATTCGAGGCCTTTTCATATTGAAAAGTTCGGCCAGCTGTTGTTGGTAAACAGACTGATTTTCTTTGTCACTGCTTCCGCCTGTCAGCATAAACTTTGCATAATCCATATCCATTGCAGACCTAAACGGTATAAATCTGTCTATCTGTTAACAAACAAAAACTAAATCATAACTTCGAACCATAACTTATTCAAAGAAAGAAATAAACAAAAACTAAATCATAACTTCGAACCATAACTTATTCAAAGAAAGAAATAAACAAATGTTATCTTTATTTCTTTCTAAATTTGTCACAACAGATTTATTTATTTCATAAACGACAAGCTCTACAGTCCTCGACAAACGAAGAAAAGCTGACATTTCACAGTAAGATACATGAAAACCCAAAAAATACAAACAAGAATACCAGAAATTAATTGAAAATATAAACCAAAGAAGAAAAGGAAACGCATGGATAAAATTGTGAAGGGAAAATAATGTAATGAGTTACGTCATAATATAACAAAAAGAATGAAGCAGGTTACATCGCAACGCGAACGTTTCCGTTGAAGAGGATGTTCTCCAAGAGGGCTGGGAAACTGCATGTTTGGAGATGATGAATGAAATATTTGATCAAATGCCAAAAGAATAAGCCTGCAACAGAAAGATAAACAGAAACCCGGTCTCAGAACTTAATAATACTATAAGATACCAAAGAAGGAAAGCGGGAGAAGCAGAAAGAGAGAGAGAATATCGTCGATTCTTCAGTTGTGATAAAAAGAGAAGATCGATGGATCGGTTTAGGGGTTTTCCTTGTTTCTTCCGCCCAATTCAGAAAACAAAAATTGATTGGAAGCAATTTAGGGCTTTCCCAATTCACAGACAAAGCGAGAGAATAGTGAAACAAAAGAAAGCGATTGGAAGCAATTTAGACTTGAGAGAGACAATAATGAAAGAGAAAAAAATTGATCGCTTTAGAGAGAGAGCAGTCTTAATGTAGTTCCTGAAGCTTTGTCCCAAAACAATGTTTGGGGAAATAGCCGTTGTCACCTTGAGCTTTAGACAGTACTGCCGTTAGCTTTGCCGCCGAAACCAAAGCGTATTTTGAAAATATTTTTTCACACCATACGGCATCGTTTCAAGCCAAGATAGTTCTTTTCTTTGCAAAATATATAACTTATTGGAGAGTTTTTTCATGTAGTTACCATTTTGGCCAATTATTTTCATGAATTCTCCAATATGTTTAAGCTAATATATGAAATTTAAAAATTTTATGCTTATTTAAATAAGAATGATAATGATGGAAATATTTCAAATCATAATGTTTTAAATCTTGTCCAAATAGTCCTTTCAAATGCACTTTGATTGAAAGGCGACTCATCACTAGCCAAGGCCAAATCTCTAGAACTAGGCGTTTATTGGTATCAAAACTCGCCTGTGGGTTGTGCTACTATCCTTCTAGAGGATATATCTGGGGTTTTCTTTTCCCGCTTAGTACCTTAGTATGTTTGTTCTTCTCCTATTATTTAAAAAAAAAATTTACATGATATCTGATCTTCTGAAATAGATAAAATCATGCCAATTTCTATGCTAAAATAAATTTATTTATTTTTATTTTATTTTGTGAAGTATCTAATCAAAGTTGAAATTTTTTAAAAATTCATTAAAATTGATATTTTTTTAAAAATCATTAAAAATGATATTTTTAAGAAAATCATTAAAAAAGTTCTATTTGATCAAAAAGATTCCCTTAATCTTTAGTCTCTAATGGATTTTATTTAATAACAGTCTGCAATCTTGAGTTAGTAATTGGTGGAATACTAATAAATTCGAAATTTTTTAGAATTTTAAAATCTAGTTGATCAAAACAAAAATAAAATAAAGATTGAAGTTTTGGAGTGATTTGATTTTGCAGTCTCCTTTTTTTATTGGAGATATTATGTGAATGAATTGACTAATAAGTTTAAAAAAAGATAACAAAACAGTAAAGGGCTAAAAAAAGATAGTATGAAGAATATTATAAAGATATAAAGAAAAGTAGAGTCACTTTTTTTTTGAAAATAAATAAAATAGATTTGATCCAACTCAAAATCTAAAAATTAGATTAAAAGAGACTATCCAAATTAAAATAATTTTCTAATTAGATTTTGTAATGATTTATATAGTGATTCAAAGAAACTTTCTTTGAATTAAGTTATATCTTCATCAAAGTATTGGTTTTTATCCAAAAAATTACTACATGTTTTTATATAATTGTCATTGCACTTTTTTGTATTTATATGAATATTTCTTCTATTTTTTAAATTGAAAGAAAGTTAAATTTGCAATTATCCACGATATTTAGGGGATAAAATTGCCTAATTAATATTGGCATTATGGTGTAAAAATCGATAATTTAAAAAATTAAATCGGTTTGGCTAGCTTAATCATAAAAACTTTATATTGGTTCATTTTTGTTTCACTTTATCTTAATAAGTTTTTAAAATTCGATGGTTTTATTAATTATATAATCATTTTTTGTAAATTAACTAATTTTTATAAACCAGAATAAAGCAGTTAGTTTTCATAATCTTCTTATTTAGTTAAATTTTAATTTCTTCAATTGGAAATGTTTTCAAATTCTTCAACTTTATTCAATATTTATTGTATATCGATTTTATGACAATTTAATATTAGTTAAATCTTTTAAACCTCTTACTATTTTATTTTCTGATTTAGTTTTTAAAATATTACTAATGACAAATTGAGGCAAAGCTTTTGTGTGTGATCCTTCAAACCTAATAAACTTTTACAAAGTATGACTTTGCAGTATTTGAGGTTATACAATTGGAAGTGTAACCAAAATATAAATGTATGAAGTATAAAATTGATTTGAACCAGGTTTAGACTATTACTAATAAAAAAGCCAAAACGATAACTTAAAAAATATTTCAAGTCTTATATAAAATAAATACATATATAACAATTAATCACAGATAAGAAACATAAGTATTCAAAAAAAACTTTAATGATACATTTTTTATTTCTCAAAAAATATAAAGTAGTCATGTGATAATTTGGGCATGTTTCTTATAATTGAAATTTAAGCTATAATATAATACAATAATATGATTATTAATATGAGAAAAGAAGATGAGAGAAAATATTTGCTTTTATTTTTAAAGATAAATATAATTAAAAGTGTAATTTTAATTACAAATAGGAACAACTTTGGTGGTTAAAAGGTTTTTAATTTAATTTAATTTAATTTAATTTAATTTATTAGCAAGTGTCAGCAACCCCAGTTGCTTGCTATCGTCTATCTTTAGTTTCACTCTTCAACAATTACCAGTGTATTACTTTGGTATCCCAATCTCTACAATCAGGCTATCCTAAGGTGATTACAAACCACTTATTGATAGAATTATGAATAAAAGAAACAGTTGGAGTAGTAAAGATCTATCTCTAGTAGGCAGAGCATTTTTAATCAAATATGTCCTCTCTTCTATTAGCGTTCATTGCGCATCACACTTCATCTTCCCCAAGGGAATAATAAAGGCCATTAACATGATCTTCAAGCATTATTTACGGTCTAACTCTAAGTTGGAAAATTTAAGAAACAAAATCAAATGGGTCTATGAGACTAGGATGCATAAAGGCCTAAGGATGGCCTCCACAAAAGTAATGAATCAAGTACTGCTCTAAAAAAGATTTGAAATTTGACCAAAGATAGAAAATCACTTGAGGTTAAGTGGGTTCATAAATATTACAGTAAGGACAAATGTTTGTGAAATTTTAAAATCTCTCAAAATGCCTCACCAATCATGAAATTTGTTGGTAAGCATAGGAACAAAATAAGGGAAGTATGCTTCGATCAAGTAGGAAATGGAGAACTTGCCAGCTTCGGGTAGGACTCATGGACTCCTTATGGTCCTCTTATTCAAATAAGTGATCTAGAACCCCTTCAGAGCAAACTATCATCAATTCTAGTTCAAGTATCCTTTCATCTTCAAATGTTTTCACTTTTCTCAAAGACTTCATATTAAATCAGCATGAAGGCAAGGCTATATGGAGGTTAGAACCATCAAGCAAATACATAATCCACTCTTACAGAATAATCTTCAGAGACTTATTCCCTTGAGTAATGTTTGGTGGCCTTCTTCATAGGTGAGGACAGATGACAAAGACACTAAAGTTTTATGCCTTGTAGTGTTTGCTTGCTGTCTTCACCTATTTTTGTTTCATCTTCAGAACACAAGGACAGAAATATTTTGTTCCTTCCAAGACTGTAATATAAGAATTCTTATCCTAAGGACAAAAACAAAACACATAAGAAAATGTCAAAAATACCCCTCCCCCACATAAGCAATTTTTTATTCTTAATTATATTATTAAACTCATCATCATCATCATCATTATGATTATTATTAATTTTAAACTTATTATTATTATTATTATCATCATCATTATCATCATCATTATTATTAATTTATTTTTATCATCATTATCATCATCATCATCATTAATTATTGTTATTATTATTATTAATTATTGTCATAAATTTTCTACTTATTATTATTCTGTTATTATCAATATTATTATTCTTATTAATTTTATTATACGAAATTAATTATCTTATTATTATTATTATTATAAATTTTGTACCTA
>JANITW010000004.1:49898087-49913614 GCA_027564335.1 Erythroxylum williamsii | reverse complement strand
AAATTAATAAAATATTCATTTATCGATAAATTAATAACCCCGTATAAGATAATAATTTTTCAGGTCCCAAAAATATTCATTTATAGAGGTTTTACTTATATCATTTCATATTTTAATCACACTCTTAGTCTAATTAAATTTAATATAGTACTCCCTCCTATTCGAAATAAGTGTCGTTTTAGAAGGATTTTAATTATTCAAAATAAGTATCGTTCACGATTTTTCATGCATGTTTATAATTTTATTTCCAAAATTACCTTTTAATTTCTCTCACATCCTAATTATACCGATTATATTTTCAAGACAATTCAACATGTAATTAATAAGGGTATACCAAACATTTCACTAACTTTTTTAATAAGTGTGCATCTCTCTAAAACGACACTTATTTTGGATAGGAGAAGGTATATCTTAAGTCCACCCTAAAGTTCAAATTTAATTTTTAAAAAATTAAACTCAATTCAAAATTCGATGAATTTATACCAAATTTATTAATTTAAAATTAGATTAAATTTTATTTATCACTTCATTTCTTTTCATAATATTAAATATATATGTATTTAATTTTTGATTTAATTTATTATTATTATCATTATTATTACTATCATGTTCGTCATCACCATTATTATTATTATTATTATAAAAATTAAGGTTACACTAATTGCGAACTTTATAACCCTCGTTGTAAACCCTCCTGCTAATGGAAACACGCTTGACTAAATGAGAATAGGTCTAAAAGGCAATAAGATAATACGTGAGATAATACAGAGACGATGGAAGCTGTGAAACGTGTAGGTGTAAGCTAGCGGATCAAATGATGAACGACACTCCTCCTTCCTGTCCTGTCTCCACAAAAGTGGCGTCAGCCTCCATGTCGTGTCATGAAATACAACTACCTAACTACCGCCAGCCACTTTGATCTGAATTAGTTTAGCAGATATTTTTGTTTTATATTTTTAGAAAAATGTCTTCCGCGCTTGATTGAGGCTCATGCTCATTTCTCTGTGTGTTTTAATATTTTAGTGTATTTATTTTTGGGTATTGTGTGGGATACTTTTTCTTTTTTGCCCTATTTTATAAACATTCATTTATTTATTTTCTATTAATCTCATTTATTAAATAAATAGTTACTGGTGATTAAGGATATTATCTGCTCCCTTAATCACAGAGTTGAAGAAGCGCAATCCTAATCCCCATTGTAAATAAAAATGCCAACATGACCCCTGAATCATCAATCATGTCATAAAGTTGTCTCATCTTAATTCCTTTTTCTTTTTAATAATTCCATTCTTTCTTACTTTCTCGCACCCCAAACAGAAATTCAACCGCAGAGAAAAGAATTAAGAAATTGGTTGAAAACATAAATTCCGTAAATATTTCCATCTCACCATTCCAAAAATAAAGCACCTCCCTCTCTCTCTCTCTCAACACGAAGATCGAGAGGAATAAAAACAAACCTTTCAAACAAACAGATTTTCGGAAGTTAAGAAAAGGAAATCTAGGGTTTCACTCTCTCTCTCTCCGTATATTTGGTTTTGGTGTGTGTTTCACGTCGATTCTCCTTCCCTCCAACCATAAGAAATTAAAAAATCTGCTCTCTTTTTGTTATAATTCTTTCTGTTATATAGTTCAATTCATCTGTCCCAGGAAAAGTTGGAGAAAGTTCCTGAGGGGTCTGTTAGCCCCGTGATCCCTTAATTTTCTCTGTTTCCCACCTAATCTTCTTGGTTTTCCCGGGAATCCAAATTCACCTCCTTCCCTCGCTCTTGGATTCTTCGTTATTCTTAGGTAACGGCTCTCATTCTCTGTTCTTTTGTCGAAAATTTTGCCCTTTTTCACTAGTATTACCATTTTTCCTTAGGATTGATTTCATTTCTTTGTTTAATTGATTTCTTGCTTTTCTTTTTTCTTATCGTAGGTATTTCGTGTGTACGATCTTGGGGGAAAGTTAGCTGGTAATTGGAATCGAGAAAGGGTAGTATGTGATCTATAAACAGAGGGAGAGTGAGCCTGAGAGCTTGATTGACAATACCGTTCTTTTCCTTGTCTTTTATTTCAATAATTGGGGATTATTGATTTTATCACTAGGTAATGCGTCAGATTGCTGTGCTTTAATATTCAATTGGATTGAGCTTGAATGCCTAATTGATTTATGGAATTAGACGCTTCTTCACCATTGATTTCACATCAAAGGGATTCGTTGAAATGTTGTAATTGCGCGTGTAAATGTTCTCTGGCAATTCATACCTCCTCAGGATCGTGGCTTCGGTCTGTAAAACGAAAATATGATGAATATGAGGAAGGGAACCACTTTTCCATACCTGGGCTTGATTGGTTTTCCAACCCGCGGGTGCAGATTGAGAATGAATGTGTCGCCCTACGTGAGATGGTTAGCAACCAACAGCAGACTATTCAAGATTTGTATAGTGAGTTGGAAGAGGAGAGAAATGCCTCTTGCTCAGCTGCAAATGAGGCAATGTCAATGATACTAAGATTGCAGAGGGAGAAGGCTGAGATCCAAATGGAGGCCAGGCAATTCAAGCGTTTTGCGGAGGAGAAGACTGCACATGACCAGCAAGAGATTCTAGCTTTGGAGGACTTGTTGTATAAGAGGGAGCAGGCCATTCAATCGCTTACTTGTGAGGTGCAAGCTTATAAACACAGGATGATGAGTTTTGGGCTGACAGAGGCAGAAGTTGAGGTGGAGATCGAAAAGGCTGAAATGGTCAGGTTCAGCTGCAACCCTAACATGTCTGATAGTATAGACGAACAATTTGAATTGCCAGAATACAACTATCCACCCCTGAAGTGCAATATAAATGCGAACCATGCTCCTTTGGAGAATGATAATGATGACGAGCATGTTGTTGATGTTGAGAAGTATGCATTTGGGGAAACACCTCGGGACCGGTTGAAGAATTTGGAATACCGAATATATCAAATGGAGAGAAGTCCTTGCAACAGTCAAGTCAATGGGGATTTATCTGGGGCAAAGACTGTCTTGGAGAAGGTTACAGTTGGCTACTCTCCTAGACGGCCAAGGCATAGCAGGAGGTTATCGTTGGATAGTTTGAGTTCATTCCAAGGGATAACTAGTGAAAGGGTCCCAGATGTTGCCACAGAGTCTCCTATGTTCAAGTTTGAGAATGGCTTCAAGAAAGTAGATTGTGTTTCACAAACACAGGACAATTCAAATGTTAGAAATATGGAAAATGCATCACAATTTGGAGATGATACAAGTGACAGAATTTATATGATTGATTCTGTGCATAATGGGGCAGAATATACTGGTGCTACAGAATCAAAAGCTACTGTTGGAACTTATGAAGATTTTTTGTCCACTCCTACGGAGACATTAAGTAGGCCTGGTTTCAGTGACCCTGATATAAAAAAGCTTTACATGAGGCTTCAGGCACTCGAGGCTGACAGGGAATCTATGAGGCAGGCAATTATTTCAATGCGAACGGATAAAGCGCAGCTAGTGTTGTTGAAAGAGATTGCCCAGCATTTGTGCAAGGATGTGACACCAGAAAGACAGATGCCTGTGAGGAAGCCATCTATTGTTGGAAAGATTTCCTTCATATCAGTTTTCAAGGTAAATTTATTATGCACATAGATGATCTTTGTTTCTTATCATGTGTAACTTATATGTGTGCTTTTTCTGTGGTGGCTGAAGTAAACACTCTCATTGAGAGCCTTTTACTGCCTATCATAATATTAGTGTATCTAGTAACTAAATACTTCTAATGAGAACTATGGATATAATAAAACTTTTACTTCACGCTTGAACTTCCGATTCTTCCTAAGGCCGTCAGGTGGACTCAACATTTTAGATAGTCTGACATACGCTATTATAAACATTGTAACTTATTAATTTCTTTAAATGAGCTGCAGTGTATTGATTATCAATTAATTTGGTATTGCTAGAACCTGTGTTACCTCTATCTCTGCCTTTTTTCTAAACCAAAGTTCATGTACTTCTTGCTAGGTGATGTCCTAATTGTGGGATCTTGATAACACAACGTGCATACATACATACACACACACACGCTTTCGCGCGTATTCATGAATATAGATGTAGATATAAATATAAATTCCTTTTGATTGGTCAGGAATCTTAAACTATTATGTTTGCCACCTATTCCAATGAATCTTGAATGACCACACACAAGCTAAAAGTACGGCAGTGATTTAGCACTATTCCAATCCCGAACATGTTTCCTGAAAGTTTTTGTACTGTGAACTGAAACTTTCTTGATTTATCTTTGTTTCATTGCACTTAGTGGATCGTGTCTTTTGTTTTCTGGAGAAAGAAAGCTCGTCGAAGCAAGTAAGTTAACTCGTGAACCTACATACTTTGTTACATGTTGAGAAAATTCAAACCTAGCCCAAAAGAAATGAAAAGATAGAAACTGAATCATTCTAGTAATATTTATGAACATATTTGTTGTGCCTCTGTCAAAGTTGTGAGTTCAGTATTGAAATGGTGGCATCTTTTTTTTCACCCTTTTAATGATTTATTAATGCAATTTATTCACCTCTGATTGTACCACAGGTTTTCATGCAACCTTTCGCCTGGCAAGGTTGGTTTGCTAATGCTATTAGACAATAGTCCCCGCAGACAACAGTGGAGATGTCTTACAAAGACACAAATATGAAATTGCTATTCAATCTGCCATATCATGCGAAGCCAATGTTCATACGGTATGACAGGTTTATGAAGACCATGTGGATTTCAGTCATGTTGTTGCCCTAAATTTTTCCTTCCTTTTATGGTTTTTTACTGGTGCCGGTTTGGGTGTTTTATCTGATGCAATTTGATTTCATCCTCCATTGATTGATTACATTTTGCTGGATGGTTAGTCAAGATGGTATGCTGTGAGCATGTTTTGTTCGTGTAATTTGTTGGAATATAATTCGAGGTGTATCTTTTGGTGTTCCTCTCATGTAAATGGCATGTTCATGTATGATTGCTATTTCAAATATGCTACGGTTAAATTCTTTCGTCAATCTCTGCAACTTTCTCATAAAAGTCATGTTGATGTTTCCACCCTCACTACCCAGAACACTTGTATCTGTGTATCCATTTTTCTCCCAGAATTTATTGGCAAATGATTGTACAAAAATTAAACATTTTGATGTGATAATGTTTGAGCCTTGTTTTGGACAAATATTTGGGTTTGTCCAAGGCCTTTTCACATTGTATCCGCAAGAAAGCGACAAAGAGTTGTTCTAGAATGGATAGCAACGTGATTGGACTTGTTCTACGGTCATTTCGTGCAAGTTTGAAGGTTGGACTTGTTCAATAGTCAATAGCCGTGTGATTGAGCTAGCTCAAAGATTGGGAGTACACAACACAGATTCTCAGCTTGGGCATATAAAGCTATTCACTTGCAATCAAAAAGTAGGTGAAGTAGGTGGATTGGATTATGAATCTATGATTATGCTTTGTCATGGCAATCACTTTAATGGCATTTGCTGTAAAGGTGGTTTTGGATTAGCAGTAATGTGTAAAGTTCTAATGATGATTGAATTAATGTGCATCCTCATCTTGCCTTCTATAAAGCAACACTCTTGAGTTTTTCAATTACTTTTTGGTTTTTATTACTGCTCCTAACTCAATTATTATTATTATTTTGGTTTCAATGATGCTCAGATTATATGTACTATTTTACAAGCATCTTTTTCTCGTCAGGCTAGGTCAGAAAGGAGAGGAAAACAAAAGGAAAGAGAGAAAAATGTCAATTTGGTGAAAATATCAAATAAGACATATTCTTCTCAAAATTTTAAATTTTGCGAAAAGTTTAAACGAGTCTGTAAAATTACTTAAATTGAATAGTTAAATTAGTAATTAACAAATAATTAACTAACATGCCAAAAAATAGTTAAAATAGTATGACTTAATAGATTAAACTTAGAATTATTAAATTGCGTAACATATAAAACAAGACTGAGGTTTTATAAATTAATTTAAAAGTTATAAATTGTAGTTTCTATTTCCAATAAATTAATTAAAATAGTATGTTAGGTGGATATATTTTTATGTAATCTATATTTAAATTAATTTTTTAAAGCAGCGTGGATTGTCATCTCCAATAATTGTATTAGGTACAACTTGGCTATCTACAACACTTTGTTTTTGTTAGCCCACGAGGTATTTTAAGAAAGTCTTAATTATAAAAAGGTACTTTTAAACTATCTACTTTCAGGTTAATCTCTATTCGTTCCAAGTTAGCCCTCTACAACATATTGACAGTACATGCACTGTTTGTATTCTCTGCTATGAAAGTTTGTCAAATTAGTTTTTCCTTAACTAGAGATAAAACTCCGCCCATTTGTACTTACACTGTAAAGTTGAGGTTTTTCGAATATCTTAATTATCCATATAAAATGTATTGCAAAAGCAGTAAGTGCGTTTGATGTAAACTCTTGCCCGTGAAATACGAAAACAAGTGTCTACTACGCAATATAAATATCTGACGTGCCCCTCCTTTAAAAGAAAGAAGCTGATAGCTAATTGACTATCTTGTGAGCACGTGGGAAGGTGTCCTCCAATTATTTCAAATTAAATGCTTTCTTCTTGTTCTTTTCCTGAACAAAATTAGCAACTTGAGAGAAGAAAATGTTGCGAAGGTGATTGGAAAATTGACTAGAAAAAGAAAAATACTAATTTGGTCTCATTTAAAGTCTTAGTTTTGCGTTAGTTGAGTATCCATGACTATGTACAATATTTTTGAAGGAATTGGCCACATCTCTTGTGTTGGAAAATTAGAGTGGAATCTAATCTCAAACGTAGCATAATGATAATGAAAATATTTTTGTATGATTTCTCAAAAGTTAAGATCACTAATTCTATAATATAATTAACTCATAAAATATAATAAAACATGAATATTAATTCGTACATTATCTTAAAACTTGATCATTTTCTTATCATTTATCTTAAACTATTTTTAAAATTTGCTTATCTATACCATCATAGGTGCATAAGTGTCCAATTTTTGATAGTATCTACAATAAGTTAATAATGTTAGCTAGGATTTTAGATTTGAGTAACGTGTTGAGAAAACTTTACAACTGTTGTAGAGAGGGTTAAGTAAGAAGTACTAACTCTTTTGGAACCTAGGCCTATTTAGAATAGGGTTCGAACATTTTTAATATTTTAATTGAAATAAAATTCTAATTTTAATTAAATTTTAATTTTAGTTTAATATTAATTACATCTTATAAGATTCAATATCTCATATTGATTCTTATTAATTACTTATCTCCTATTTAATCATAAAGTTTCTTAAACTTTACAATCAAGTTCAAATTGATTAAAACATTTTTTTCTCTTCAGTTTATTCTTTTTATGATCTATTAAGTTCCTAAAGATGTTAACAATGGATATAAATTAACCTTAAATCATATTTAGAGTTAGATAAATTAAACTTCTTTAATTTATCTTTAATTATCTAATTAAATAACTTACATATATACATACATACATACATACATGCATATATATATCAAGATTGACGTTTAACAACACATCATGATCACCAATATTTAGGAATGTCAAATTAGTTTCAAATAAACTTTTTGAATATAATTTTTTCATATATTCAATCTTTTCATCATTTAATGTTCTAATTAGTCCTAAATCATGAAACTATTATGTTTGAATCCAATTGTATTAATTCTCCACTAGTAGTAATTGAATCATTTAATGACATTTGAAAAATAGTCTTAAAGTGTTATTCTATCTTGACCAAAGATTATCTTAATTAATACTAATTGAGAACAATGAAATAGTCTCCCTAATCACTTTAGGGTGATGAATCTTATAGTGATTACTCAACTACTTTTATATAGTTCATATCATATTCAATGACATCCAACCAAGCTATCCTTGATTATAACGAGTTATAAGTAGTATTAAAATATATCAATTCATATATGAAAGACTTTAAAGATCCCAAGTCAAATGATTACTTATACATTTATCAACATGAGAATTTCTACAAATATACAAGTAAGTTATAAATGGAATTCTCATATAGGGTCACTTCAGTCATCTTATTCTCTAACAAGCAATCATATATTTATTTAAGTATTTCTATACTTTAGTATATGAAATCAACTACTTTCTTCAGAAGGAAGAATCATAATGTGTATTAATCTTTTTCACTTTATTAATGTTTAGTATTCATAAAATAATGACTATGATCAATTTAGGGATAATATGTAAATGCAATATGAATCTCATAATTGTGATCTCATCATAATTCCATTTACAATATATATTTATCTCATGGATTTGATCATATATAGTTAAATGCGTATAAGATAAAGAATTTATTAATATTTATATCACTAAACTATAGCCAACCGATTTGCTGGAGGGCATAAACTAATAATATCCTATTTGCACTAAGCCAATCATTTAAGTATTTTATATCATATCATCATATGAAAATCATACTACTGCTAAGATATTGCTTTAGTAAGAGAATTTTACAAGATTATCTATAGTGAGCACTAGCTTAAATCTTATAATTTTCACATCAATTATCATCATAATTTTGAGAAACTATCTAAATATATACTTAGATCTTTTGTGAGACTTTAGCTCCTTTTGCATACCTAATGGCTTTAATGTTTCAAAGTACATTACTATCTGAACAGTGCAAGGAACTATATCAAGTTCATTAAAGAAATTATTGATCCAATTAATCATTTTCATTAAATGAAAAAATGCATTTCGTCCTTATTAGCAATTAATCCTATATTTGAATCTTTTCAATCTCAAAATAGTATTATTCTAAGTAAAATATACTTTAACTAGGATTTACTTTTAGATTTAATATCCGTATAACTTCCAACTCAAATATTAAGTCATACATGGAGTAACAGATATCTTCAATACTTCACTAGTTTTAGACTCTTAAATACTAAACACATTTAGTACATTATTTATGTACTTTGACTTAAAATAGGTAAACAACTTTCATATCTATCTCTTTTAATCTATCTTCCAAAATTAATTTATTAAATTTCCATATCTAATAAGAATTGATATTAGATAATTATATTTATAAAATTAAAAAATATGAATTGTTATTCTCTATTAGCAATGTGTCTTTATGCACACCCACTAAAATGTCAACTATAATTCCACTTACCTTCGTATATAAACATGATAAATTCACAATCATCTCTAAAAGACGCTTTGAATTCATCAAGGCTTATTAGAAAAATTCGGGGTAAACACATTGGAAAGCAGTAAAGAGAATATTAAGGTATCTAAAAGGTAATGTTGATTATGCATTGTGTTATTAAGGCAACAACTTATACATACAAGGGTATATAGATGTAGACTGGTGAGGAGATTTAGATGAAAGAAAATCTACATTTGGACATGTTATCTTACTTAACAATGGTGTTATATCATAGAAAAGTAAGGAAAAATCATGTGTTGTTTTATCCATAATGGGAACTAAATTTATAACATTTTCAGTTGCAATACAAGTAGTCATATGGACGATTATTGGTTAGTTTAGGGGTCTCCCAAAAGGAGATTGATCTAGTAAAAATCAACAATGATAGTCTAGTAGCAATTGTTTATACAAAGAACCATAAATTTCATTGTAAACCCTACTAAAAACAATTATATGAAAGATATAGTTACATAAAGAGAAGTGAACATAAAGTATATACCTACACAAGATATGGTGACATATCCAATGACAAAACCAAATTTTGAAGATATATATGTTGGCCATGTAAATTTACTACAATTATGTAGATATTGAAATATAATTGATTTAACATTTCTACATATTTATTCATTCATTCATTGTATTGTAATATATAAATACACATATAATTTGAAATTGTTTATTAAGTAATAAGAATTACTTAATACTTAATTTTGAAATATGTTACTTTGTATGATATTTTTTTGTATGAATCAAAAGAATGTCAGACAGATAAAAGATTAACCTTCTTATACTGACAATCGATTATGATATTTGTGATAACTAGAGAAGAGTAAATTTATTATTAAGGTGATAATAGAAAGCTAAAATAAGAAACTTAAACCATGAATGTCGACTCAGATGATAAGTTGAAAGCAAATTGATTTGGAGTGATCATATAGTCAACATATTTGTCTTGAGTTTAATGACAAAGTTAAGAGTTGATAAATGAACCTAGGATTAAACATTAAGTATGTTTTGGACCAACATGTGTATGGTATTACATTTATGAAAGACATATTCTCCAAATTAGTAGGAGTTGATAACATAGCACATGACTCTTACCACATGTGCAAAAAGACCATAAAAGGGATTAATGTAAGTCAAAAGATCTTAGCTTACATGATGTTAGCCCTTAGAGGTTAAGTGAACCTCTTACTATACCCTTAGGACTCTTATCAAATTTTAAGAATTAAATTTAAGGTCTATTACTTTATAATGTTACTAGAATATTATACTTGATACAATCTTATGGGAAAATTTTAGGAAAACAAATTAATTTCAATTCAAGAGAATTGAGATTAGAGGAAGATCATATTTTGATTAGTAACCTGCAAAAACGAAATTATGGATTCAAAGCTGGCCACTAACTCTGAGTAAGAGAATTAAATACATTTGTACTATGATGAAATAAATGCAATCAAAGTAGATTGAAATACGAGATATGACCTAGGATATAGTATAAAAAATCTATATAATGATCAATTAATTAATCGAGATGTCATATATTCTTAATAGATATATGGCCATAAGCTCTCTTCATATGCTAGTTGCATAGGTTAGAACTTATAAAAATCATATTACCTAAACTTATTATGTGTGAGTAGGATTTGATAACAAAAGAATACACATGACGAGTTTGGGATGTGATCTTTCATTGTTAACAATTAACATCTTGACATTATCTATAAATATGAGATAATTTTTATTCGAAAATCTTATGATAGTCTTCAAAAAACATTAAAAATACTAAACGAAGAATTATGCAAGAAACGAGTTTCTTTCAGGAATCCTTTAACCTGTGGATTATAATCAAATCTATGTAAGTGATTTGATTTGATTAATGAGACATATGTTTGAAAGGTCTTATAGTTTATTTATATGTTAGATAATATTTCTTATATTAAGTATATGAAACATAAAGGCATTTGAAATCGGATCAACATTGGCACTTAAACAAAAAATTAAAAGCAACTCTGTTAAGAAATTGGTTATAGTTTTATTGAGGTAAAAATCGATGTCCATGAAACAATTAATTTCATCTTAGCAAGTGGTATCTAATAATCTCATTTTTTATTTTTCTATTATATTATGAAGTAGATATCGAATAAAATGTGGATTTATAATTTTTTAAGAATAATATGGATTTGTAAATTTATTAACATTAAGGAGAATCAAAATAAGAGTGCTACGAGTCGAGCTAACTTAAGTCATCAGTTGCAATCATTTAAAATAATTTTTTATTCTAAATTAAGTTGCCTCCCTCTTATTCTACAAGAATTGTTTGAGGCCTTATATAACATCCCGTTATCCCATGTTAAAGGTTAGAACTCTAGAATAATGTATATGAGAGTTTATTGAAAAGCTAAAAATTGCATTTCATGCTTATGCATAATGTACGTGAATATTGATTTTTGCACATTAAAATGATTGTACATGTATTTATTCATATTTTTCACTATAATTGATCATGAATATGATTATATTTGGAATTTCTGGATTATATGTGTTAAAAATTAATTTGGAGAGTATGTTTATTGACTCAAAATTTTTGGTGAAAATTTAGAAAAATTTTAATATTTTGTATATTTTGGACTAGGACAAATGTCAAGTGGCAAGACAATTGATAAATAGTAGTAGAATTATCTATCAAATGGAAATGGAAATCTTGATAATTAACTTTGGGATTTATTGTCAGGTGTCATTAAAAATTGTGAGACAATTGTAGTAGAAATTGGAGACAAATAGACTAGTTATTAATAAGGATCCAAATGGGACCATAGGAAGGTGACAAGTGGCAGTGACAAGTGTGACTACCACTCACCACTCATCTCTCAGGTTTTCATATTTTTGCATGGCACTCTCCTTAATGTCTTTCATTTAACTCTTGTTTTCGTCTCTTCGTGGCTTTCTCTCCTTCACGATTTTGATTCACTAAACCTTCATCCACATTACACCTTGCTTTCATCTATCAATTGCTACTTCCATCTTATCGTCTCTTTCATTTGCCACAAGAAAACCTACCTAATTCACCTTCAAGATGATGATCGTGTGACATAAGACGTTAGGGCTTCTTGGTGTTTTTGAAGAACTTGGGGTTTTATCAAGCAACTAGCTTGTTAATCTTCATTGTTAGTGTTAAATAAAACATTTATGATGATTAATTTGAGATTGATGACTTGATCAGGAATTTATATGTGTGAGTCATGAGTGATGAAATGTATATATAGATGTCTTGCTTTTACATGTATATGATTAATGATTCATAAATTGCTGTAGAGATGATTTAGAGTTAGAATGAATCCTAAAATGATGTAAAAAGAAGTGCAGAAAAATTTATGATGAAAGTATATAAGAATATATTCTATTTTGATGTTTATGATCAAGTATAGATTTTGATTTGTGTGTGGATGATATTGAACTAAAATTGAGTTATAAATAAAGAAGTTATCAACTTGAAATGATGAATTTCGAAAATGAATTGTTTGATGCTCATAAATAAGGTATGTTATGGAAAAAGGATAGGATTGCATGAATGATAAGATTTAATTGAAAAATGATGAATCAAATGAATTGAGGTTTGAAGTTTAATGCAATCAATTTGGTGGTTAAATTAGTATGAAATGATGTTTCATTAGAGGAAGTGAATTTGGGAAATTTTGGGGTGAAATGATGTTAGAATATGAGTAGAAATCATGGGAAATGTTGATAAGTATGATATATTTCTCACATGTTTGTTAAACAGACTTTAGGTCTACTGGACGGACCTTCTCGGGTCTCCCAGCTTCCCCAACTTCGTTTATGTCCGCTTGGAGGGAAGTATGTTCGTTGAGTGGACATCCTCGGGACGCTTACATAAAATTACGATTTTGACCCTTTTTTATAGAAATATCTCTCTTCGGGCTCTTCTCAAAAGTTGTAGAACTCAAAGTCCTGTTCGAAAGCGTTCTAAAATGACCTTAATCCAATATCCACATCAAAATTTATGCCTTTTATTCCAAGATCATGTATATATATAAATCATTGACTTATTAATGTTTTCTTACGAGGTGTTTAGGCTTGAATGTGATCATGAATGAGCCTAGTTGATTATGAATTGAGCGATTAAAGTAAGGAAAGTGCATTAGGTATTAAGGAATGATTTAAAGATCATGTTAATTGATTACGAGACACATATTAAGAAAATATACCCGGGATTGTCATTGAGCATGTATTGTACATAATCCATATACATATATGTGTATAAATGAATACTTATGATTGTGAAAAGTTGTGATGTGTATAAATGTGCATGTTTTGCATGTCTTAGAAAAGCATATTGAGCGGCAACATCCAGAAGTTGCTGGGACTTTGAGGCAATAACTTTCTAGAGTAAATTGTGAGTCAACCTAGATAGTCTTACTTTAAATTATTGTTCTGTTTAAATTCTGTATTGATAATATGTGAATGTGATTGTGTTGATTCTGGATATTGACAGTTCGAGACGTTTGAAGCATGAATAATATTGGAAGTGCTCATTGAATGTGAATTGGACTGACTATATGTTTTCTCAACTTAAAATGTTGAATGCTGGACCAAGGTCTGATGACATGTGAAAGTGAATGTGTAAAGTGTAAAATATAAAGTGAAATAAAGTGACTGATTGATCTTATATGATTGATGCATTGCATTATATGAATACATGACAACATAAAGGTTATTGTGACTAGAGTAGCCACCAAAAAAGAGCTTAAAACTGAGAAAGTGAAGAAGAGCTTAAAGCTCAGAATGTGATTAAGAGCCAAAGGCTCACTATGTATAATGAGCTTGGTATCCCCAACGGATATAGGACAGTTATCAATGAGCCCGAAATTTACAATAGATATAGGACAGTTATAGGCATTCAATCACAACAACGTAATAATCGGAAATGAGTCTTATGAGCATTACATATACATTTAAAATGTATGTTTGAATGATTAAAATGTATTGTTGACTTGTATTTGAATGAGAATGTGAAAATTGTGAACAAAGTGCTATGTAATGCTACAAGATGATAAATAAAATGATGTGAATTGTGTGAATATATAATGTGATGTGTTATATGATTTGAGTGAACCATCAAGGATAATTACTTTATTGAGTTTGAAAAACTCACCAAAATTGTAACGTTGACATTTCAGGACCAAGAGAAGACACATGTGACAGAGAGACTCTACAAGAAGTATAGTTCTTGTACTTTTGGATAGAAGAAATGACTTAAAAGTCGGTCAGCTGAGACTAAAGGATCTAGTTAGAAATTTTTGTATAATTTTCATGTATGTAGCATGTTTTGTAATTAGTCTTGATAATGTACTTATTAGGATGATTTTTGTAAAGCTACAATGTATATTCGATTTTTATTAAATAAAATGAGGAAGTTTATATCTTTAATTATTGTATCTTTCTTTATGATGCCCTATAAGAGAATATCACTACTCTAACATGTCATTATTATAAGTTGTGTAGTGGAATGTCCTCAGGGTGTTATGGTATATACTCTATGGTAGTGGGGTGTTACACCTTACAATGCTAAGCATCCTTGTACATATTGTTTGTTGATAATATTATTTTCTACTTTTCCTATTAAAACAAAAAAGTTAGAAATCATCTATTTAACCTTGGAATATGAATTCCTATTAGATAAGCTATATGCTTTTACTCATTCTTATGATGTGCTTATTTGGTGGGTATGAAAAAAAGGGAATAGGTATGGAATGAAAGATTAAGTTTGGTAAGAGACTATGATTATAGAGTCATTATTTTAATTACCCATTTTGGATAATACCTCATTCCTCTCCTAATCTAGAGGAATGGATACTATTGTTATGTAAGGGTGTGCTTGTTACAATTAATTAAAATATAAATAATTAAAATATAATTGTTAATTAATTAGTTATATTTTAATTAATTAATTAATTATAATATTATTAGTAATTAATTAACTACATTATAATTAATTAAAATATAATTCCTCCTTTAATTAAAATATTGTAATTAATTAATTAAAATATAATTAATTAAAATATAACTAATTAATTAATTAATTAAAATATAACTAATTAGTTACAATATAAGTAATTAAGATATAATTATTCATTAATTAAAATACTGTAATTAAAATATAATTAATTAGTTACAATATAAATAATTAAAATATAATTATTCATTAATTAAAATATTGTAATTAAATTATTATTAATTAGTTATAATATAATTAATTAAAATATAATTCATTCATTGATTAATAATTATATTGAAATTGAT
>JANITW010000004.1:49868139-49891551 GCA_027564335.1 Erythroxylum williamsii | reverse complement strand
ATAAAAATTTAACTCAACATCATATTTATATATTTAATAAATTATGAAAAATTTAATTTAATTTGATTTTTATAATTAAATTATATATAATTAAATTTAAAATATATAAATATTCAAATAACATTTGATTTAATAATTAAAATATATTTCAAATAAATATTAATTTACAAACAATATTTTAAATTTTAAATTATTTATTTTATTAAAATAGAATAATTTTTTTGAGGGCAAATAGCATAATTTTATTAATAATTTGTTAATAAATATTATGTAAGACATTAAATAAATTTATTTAATTAAAAATAATTTATCTTTAATTTTTATCTAAAACATAATTATTATCAGTAATAAAAATACAACTACATTAACATTAAAAACCAAAAAAGGTTTTTGTTTTTATTTGAAAAAAATAAAAACAAAAAACTGAAAAAAAAAGAAATTGAAAACTATAACAGAAAAACATAAGTAGTTCTTAAAATAAGACAAAAAGAAGAAGCAATAAAAAAATAATGTGTCTTTGCATTTGAAGCCATAAAAAGAAAAAGAGTTCTATTTATGGACAAGTTACACTAAACCTATAAAAATAAGAAAATTAATTAAAAATGTCTTAAATACACACAATATGCTCCTTAAAATAAAAGACAAAATCATTGATCACTTGTTCTATATTAGTAAATTAACCTAACAATATTTAATCGACAACCATCATAGAACAACTGAGAGAACAAGAGCCTCTTTGTGACGTATTGAGGAAAAAGAGCCTCTTTTTGTTTTATTACAAAGGAAAGGTTACAAATATAATCACATGTAATGGGGTACAAAGCTCCACCCGCATCGTGGTGCAGAAGTTTCTGGACGGTCACCGGAAGCGTCCGAAGAAGGTGTAAGCCCGGAGTTAAGAAAATGGCACACGTCGCCAACCTATCAGCGCATTGGTTCTTCTTGCGCCTAACATGTCGTAGAATCACCTCACAATCTCGCTGTAATAGCCCTTGAATACCTGCAACCAACAAAAAATTTTCAGTCAGAACCTTTTGAAAAGAGAAAAGTATATTAATAACCTCCAGTGAATCGACTTCAAGGACAAGGCAACGGAAACCCCTGTCTCAGGCCAACATGAGTCCGAAATGAGTCTTGATAAAATGCTTGAGTGAATGGGGATATATATATATATATATATAAATAATATGATAGGTGCAACCTTTGGATCAAGTTGACAGATTATGGAGCTCGCGTCTAGTATAATGTTCACATTTTTTCCAGTATCTAAGTTAAATTCAAAATTCAACCAATTGGAATTAATTTTGTTAACTTTGGAAGATACTGAGGCGAACCATTTTTACCATATCTAATGATACTATAATTTTATGGACTAAGATTTCTTTTTTATTTTTATAAAATTAAAGATAATTGTTTATAATAACTTTGTGATTAAAATTGAATTTAAAATTGCAGATCTTTATGTGTAATAATAACATAATCAAACTTGTGATTGTAATAATATACATAAATTGTTAAAATAATTTAATAAAACCTAATTTTGGATGATAAAATTATTCCATAATCTTCTATTTTCTACACTATAATTAATATATTAGTTACAAAAATGGTTTTTAAAAAATATATAGCTTCTCAAAGAGAGAGAATAAGTAGAGATGATAACGGATTTGGGCGAGTCAAGTTAATTCTCCAAGAGTGCAGCTTGAAGTTGAAACATATCAAAGTTGTATGGTTTGAATATAAAGTTTTCTAATATGATATTGTTTTGGTGATCTATTTCTTAAACTTAAGTCTAAAATGACAGTGTTTTGAAATTATTTTTTTTAAATACAAGTCGGGGGTTCAATCATTCATATTAGTTTTCATTTTCATAATTAAACTCGATCCAAATTTTGATTAACTTAAATTTAGTATGTTAATTTTAAATTAAACTTTCAAGCTTTATGTCATCCATAAAGACAAGAACATTTTCTAATAATATACAAAAAACAAAAATGGTCATAAAGTAGAGGGTTCATTGTAAAAATAAAATAAAATATATTTAATTTTGTAAAACTCTAAAAAGTGATAAAATATTTCAACTTTTAACTTTTAACAAAAATAAACTGACGTTAAATTTTCTTAATACGAGCCACGTGACGAACCATGTCATATTATTATTTTTGTCACGTAATTGCTACATGTTATATTTATGTCACATATAAATTTCATTATTTAACAAATTAAAAATCAAAAACTCTAAAATAGTTGTGCACCCTTAAGACGTTTTAATCAATAATCATTTTAAGATATTTGATATTTTTAATTTATTAAATAATAACATCTATACAATCATGTAATAAAAATGATATTCTGACAGCTTATCACATCATTCATAATCGAAAATATGATATTGAGCTATTTTTATTAAAAATTAAAAGTTAAAATATTTTAATACTCTTTTTTAAATTGAAATTAATATTCTAAAAATAAAGTAAAATTTATGATTTTAATAATGGGAGATTCCCCTTTAATTAGATGCTTGTAACATTAACCTTAGTGCTGATAAAAAGAACATTTGCTTTATTTAATTAAAAGCAGAGAAGTCACTATCAGTTTGGAGTGTACCATGCCAAGTGCCAGCCTATAAAAGCAGAAAAAGATTACAACCCCAAAGGTGTACTGCTAAGACTCCACGTGTCCGGGCATGTGCTGTTGGACTCACGGCCACTGAACTTGTGCTGAGGTGTCAATAGACGAGAATTTGTGGGCTACACGTGGCAGAAGAATGACGGCTCATGTAGACTTCGTGATTGGCATCCATCTACTCCCATATCTCTCTTTCTAATCCGTTAGGACTGAGACCTGACCTAACCACGGAAAAAAGAGATTTGTCTGTGACAATCTCTCCATCACGTCCCTGTCACGTGGCTTGCCGTCAGCAGGGCGGCACCGCCCCTCCTTCTGGTTCTAAGTGGGACAGTAAGACTAGAAGGAGAAAGTGATTTAATTTCAATTACTCCTTTTGTGTTTTTTCCTTTTGCAATTAAAGCCCTTGATTATTTTGAATCATTGTTGTCACTATTGATTCCAGATATTTTTCTTGTCGTTTGTTAAAAAGCTAGATCTTGGCATCTTTCTTTTTGTTTAATTTTAAAATTTACCTTTTTCTCTTAATTGGACAAATGTCAAAAGTGCTGTATTTATGTAAACTTCAAATTTGATTTGAGTGAGAATAGATCTCCAATTAATGCATATGAAGGTGGACTTAAAATGTTTCTGGAAGAAATACACTTTATATATATACTAGAAAATAGTTTTAAATTGAATTTGTCGATAATTAATTCAGATTTACTAAAGGCGTCGTACGAATTGAATACGAAGTTTGAAACATTGTTAGAATATAAAAAAGTAGGATATAATGACTCCACTTGATTTTGTTTACAATTTGCATTTGATCAGGAACGGTTCAAATGTCAAAACCGAAATGGGGTAAGGGACACCTGGCTGGTAGAGGTAGGAGCAATCAACAAAAGTGGATCCACCGGCAGACATAGACATCTGACCTCCTAATCAGGAACCACCAAAGGTATCCTTTCCTTACCCCATTCCCATCCCCACGCCAATCGTCCACTCGTTCGTCGTTACTATCATGCCCTCACTTCCTTTTTAACTTTCATTAATCACTCATGTAAAACAATATATTATTCACCATTAAGTCAATCCGATCATAATTACATGTTGCTTTCCTCACCTCAGAGTTTCATGATTACAAGCTTTTGAAGGTCTGCATCCAAGGACGACAGACAGAAATAAGTTTTCTATTTTAAAAGCATAATTAAAATACTTGTTTTCAGTCGTAAACTAATTAATGAATAAATAGATATATTTTCCATTCAAATTGAATAACTGGGGCAGGGCAGGGAATACAGACAACAAAAGGGTCGGTTTTGTTTGTTTCGCGTATGGACGACCATGCTTGTGGCAGTGACCCTTGGGCTAGGACTAGAAGTACTGGGTCGTGCACTTCCAAGTACAGGAGTTAAATGTATTATTACAGGACAGACTGGTTTGCTGCAATGCAATCAGAGTGAAAACAAATTTAAAGCTTTAGATTGATTTTGTGTGTTATAATTATCGTCAAATGGTACTGAAACGGGGATAAGGATGAGGCAATTCCAAAGTGTTTTGAGACCAGAAAAAGAGATGTCAGAAATAGTCAACTAAAAATGCCACAAATTGGGACTAAGAACGTGCAATACATGATCCTGTACAAAATTCCAAGGAAAAGAGGGAAATGCCCTCATCACCAGGGCACTGCCACTTCCACACTCAACCACAGCCTCTCATCAATACAGCCTTTTGTTTCATCTGCCATGCACAACTCATGCCTTTCTGTGTCTATGCTTTGGACGTCTACTTTATTAGACGGCACAATCAAACAATTTTATACCCCAGCGTTTTCGTGAATATTAAACCTTCCATTACATTTATTTAGTGAAATCTAACTAAAGAATAAAACGTTAAAAGAAAATTCCATTGATCCTAGAAGCTTCTCACTCCCAACACGTGTACCATCGACATGTTAGAGTTAGAACCATGATATAATCATCAAGTCTAGTTGTTATCATAAAAGTGCGGAGTAATGTTATATAATACTTGAGGATATGTAGGGGTATTTTAGGCACCTTAACCTCTTTATATAATTCATTAAGGGGAGTAGGGCAGTAATAGTAGCAGCAGTTGAGAGAGTCCAGAGAGTTAGGATACTCTCGTCAAGTTCATCACCAGGAAAGGAAAGGTATGGATCAAACAACATGTTATTAAATGCACTTCCATCTCTCTTTCTCTATTAACTTGTCATGTCATAACAATCAATCTCTTGTGAAAATCCACTACTCTGCCTCCATTTTTCTTTAAGAGCCAAGAGCAGAAAATGCTTGACATATCTCTTGTTGGAAAAACTTTACTCCTTAAGTTCGTGATTGTAATTCATGTTTCTTTCTTTTGTTCTAATGGTGTCATGCAATTCATGTTCCAGTGGTAATTAATAGTGAGAGTACTTGTGAAATGGAGAAAGCCAACACGTCAGGGTTAATCAGAACAAAGTCAGAGCAGCTGGTGGAGACGGTGGCGGCGGCACTCAAATCTCCCACGTCAAGCGAGGCCGCCGGAGTTGTGCCGGAGACCGGCGGAACACCCTCTAGAAAATCAAGCAAAAGGCTTATGACTGGGGCGTCGCCAGGGCGTGGTGGCAGTAGCAAAAACACACACATTAGGAAGTCAAGAAGTGCGCAGATGAAGTTTGATTTGGATGACCTAAGCAGCGGGGCCGCCTTGAGCAGAGCCTCCAGCGCTAGCTTAGGCCTCTCTTTCTCCTTCACTGGCTTCACCGTGCCACCGGACGAGTTAGCCGACTCCAAGCCGTTCAGTGATGAAGATATACGTAAGTTTGCATACATTTATGTATATGTTGTTAATTCCTTTAATTACATGCAAGTATAGTTGTTAGTTGTAATTTGGTGGTTGTGGTCCACCATGGGTGCTGTAGGTGGCATCCATCTAAGGTCATTCATCTCCCAATTCAATCCAAGAGAAAGAGTATCTGTGTGTGGTGTGTGTGTTTTTTTAATATTATCAACGAATCGATCATATTCCCATAATTAGATTCGACTTGACATGTTGTCTGTCGTGTAGGCTAGGCCATCTATATCTTCTTCTCATGATAGAAACAGTGTCTACTGGGCCTTGTAGGCTAGCCTCAATTTGGTTGAAATTGAGCTGTTGGGCCTCGTGTACCAGGTTCAGACCTTTTTGTTGGTTCTAAGACCCGAAATCTTGTGTTCAACCTGAGCATCATTTTCCTTTTCTTTTTGTGGTTGAAGTATAATTTGGAGGTTTCCCATCAGAACTTAGCTAATGCTTTTGGTTTGGTTTTAAATGAATAATGAGTTATTAGAAAATGACTTGAGGTTGAGAGTTGTATGGAAAAAGGTGGGCAAGGTGAGAGTCACCTCTCATAATTATTACTTGAAAAAAAAAAGAAAAGGAGAGCCATTCCATGACTTTTTTGTACACTGAAAGTTGCCTGAGGCCTTATCACGACTTGCATAGCTGTGAAGCCACTTGGGTGGCTATGGGTTACCCTTCCCTTTCTCATCTAAACCTTATGATTGGAAAACAAATCATTGTCTTCTTCCATTTAGACAAATAAATTGTATGTTGACTAAATACATAGGTTTATATCCTAGCTCCTAGGGTGAATATCAATTTCTAACCGTATCTTTTTTTAGTTGTATTTATAAATTCCTTATTTTATATGGCTGACAAGAATGAAACAGAAATTAAAATAACTTATACCAAGAGTTTTGAGTTGCCGTTAGGAGACTTCTTGGTTCCTCGGAGTTCGGGTAATCCCGTGACAGCGACTCGGAGACAAAACAAGTCATAATTAATAGTTATGTGCTCCAGCCTAACGTTGCTTAAAGCGGATACCTGCCAGACTTCTTTTGCATAATCAGTCCCTTTCTTTCTTCTTCTTGGTCTGTTTCACAAACTTTGAAAAAGAATCAATCACTTTTATTTTCCTGTTTGTGGTTTTGGGTTTTTCTTTTGGTCTCTTTTATGTACAAAAGGATGTGGAATTATTATTTTGCTGCATCAACCGATGGCACCTTGGACCGTTGTTAAGTGGTGACCGCAAGACTTATTGCAACCACAAAATTGGAGACTTTTAATTAAGAAGCCACTCCCTTGCAGTCAAGTGCAGACATATAGAAACAGTTGGGTCGATCGAGTTGACTTCATTAAGTTGAAACTAACAGTTCAGCATTTAAACCTCGATACTAGTTCAAAACATGAAGTAATAACCCCCGTAGTAGCTAAAACATGAGCTTTTTTATATTGGGTGTTGAGCATTCACAACTATTCAGACAGAAGCTAAAGAATAAGAGCTTGTTGTTCTAGTTGATTTTTTGGTGCTTAGTTACAAAGAACTGTATCTATGATGGTTGCAGCGGAGGACATTGAAGCTGGAAAGCATAGGACTAAATTTCAAGCAGAACCCACCTTGCCAATTTATCTGAAGGTAACACACGTACCTTGTTGTGCAGGTTATCAATTATCATGTCTATCAACTTTTTGCACTTACAATAGTCACTATGAACCCGGTGTTCAAGCTTGCCTTTCCTAATGGTGCTCAGGATTGATATAGGACATTCTATTTGGACAGGCAATGATGCAGAATTATCTAGCGATCACCGCCATCCATAGAACATGGCTAGCATGGTCAGGTTCAGTCTTGTACAGAGTTTTCATTTTATATGACAATTTGTGTACAAGACTCTCCCTTCTTTCCAATAAAACATTTACACGCCGTACATTTATTAGAGCTTCCTAAACTATGGGGGCTTAGTGTTTTAACATCTTCCAGGAAGCAGCATTTGAGGATAAGAGCCATTTTTCCTTAATTTTTCCCCCCCACCTCTAAGTCTTAGATATGTCCTGAGTCCTGCTCAGGAATTGAATTATTGCAATGCTTTGCTTAAGGAAAGAAGGGTACGGCAGGCTTTGAGCAAGTTACGTTCAAAGTTAGTCTTTGTTTCCATGATTATGACTGCGGTGAAATTTAATTTGTATTTTAATTATCAGCGGTTTAATTATCTTTGCTTACTGCAGTTCACAGATGTTAAGTACAAGGTGATCATCAAAGGAATGACGTCGACAGAGGAGAAGCATATCTTGCATGGAATTGCCGGTTCGGTCAATCCAGGGGAAGTATTGGCGCTTATGGGACCTTCAGGAGGTGGAAAGACAACACTCCTGAATCTTCTTGGTGGTCGGCTAGTTCAGGCTAATTTTGAGGGCTCAATTACTTATAATGACCAACCATATTCAAAGTTTCTGAAAAGTAGGTAAGAAATTGAATCTTAGTCTCTTAATGCATAACTATTAGTATGCGCTAAGTACCAATCCATGCTGTAGAAGTTTCTAAGGGGACATTGATTGATCACACTATATTTTATGCCTTATCAAGCTATTAATGGTGCAATTATAGAAGAAAAGGAACCAGAAAAGACTTGGCAGGCATCATCTAGAAGCAATGAGTTTGTGCATATATTTTTGCGCTCTTACAATATTTATTTTGTCACAACCACAAACATCACTGCAGCTTCGAAAACTGTTAAGTAAAATAACCATAGGAAAAAAAAATTGGCAGGATAGGATTCGTGACTCAAGATGACGTCCTGTTTCCTCACCTCACAGTGAAAGAAACATTGACATATGCAGCCATGCTCCGATTGCCAAAGACACTGACAAAAGAGCAGAAGGAAAAACGGGCTATGGATGTCATCTGTGAATTGGGCTTAGAGAGGTATCTTCTTCTATTCTCACTATCACCAAACAACTAAAGTTTAACAATAGAGTTACAAGATTCTATGTGTATTTTTATGTGTTAACGCGTATACATGGATTCGCTAAAGTGTTGCATGCAAAAGATACTGACAACAATAATGCAAATAGGTGCCGGGATACTATGATCGGTGGCTCATTCGTCCGTGGAGTCTCAGGAGGCGAAAGGAAAAGAGTTTGTATTGGCAATGAAATTATAGTCAACCCTTCTCTTTTGCTTCTTGATGAACCAACCTCCGGATTGGACTCTACAACTGCTTTGAGGATAGTTCAGATGCTACACGACATAGCGGAGGTGCAAATCGTCTTTCCTTGCTCATATTTCATGTTCTTGACCAGTGCTAGTGGCTAGGTAGTACGAACTAGTGGTCATGTTCGTGTAAAATTCAATTTCCTTATTGTCCCAAGTGTCAATTTAAAACCAAAAAGAAATCTAGCTACGTGCTTTACCTATGTAGTCAGAAACTTCAGAGGATAAATGCTAATAAAGTATGAATTGCTATAACTTGTTCATAATCTAACGACAGGGTGGGAAAACAGTGGTAACAACAATTCACCAGCCATCTAGTAGACTCTTCCACAAGTTCGACAAGTTGATCCTTCTTGGGAAGGGAAGCTTGCTCTATTTTGGAAAGGCATCAGAAGCAACGGTTTATTTCTCATCCATAGGGTGCAACCCTCTCTTTGCCATGAACCCAGCAGAGTTCTTATTAGACCTTGCAAATGGGAACTTGAATGATATCTCTATACCATCAGAATTGGAGGATAAAGTGCTGCCATGGAACCCAGATGCTGAAACTCGAAACGGAAAGCCATCTCCTATGGTGGTTCAAGAGGTGAAAGTCGTAAGCAAAGCCTCAATTTTCTTAAGACAATTATTGATTGCACTTCCCATAACATCAAAACCTATTATTCAATCGAGAAACATTTGTACTTCATACAGTATCTAACGGAAGCATATGAGACAAGAGTTGCAGAAAAAGAGAAGAAGAAACTCATGGCTCCATTGCCTCTTGGTGAAGAAGTGAAGACGCAAGTGTCTTCACCTAGGCGGCAGTGGGGGGCTAGCTGGTGGCAACAGTACACCATATTGTTTTGCAGGGGAATCAAAGAACGCCGTCATGACTATTTTAGCTGGCTGAGAATCACTCAAGTACTCTCTACAGCAGTTATCTTAGGATTACTTTGGTGGCAATCAGATAGTGACAACCCAAAAGGTCTCCAAGATCAGGTATCATCTTTTTTGTGGTACCTGATCATCAAAATATATAATTCACGGGAGTAGTATAAGTATATTGTGTCACGATCTAATTAAAACCTTGTTTCTTGGCAGGCCGGACTGCTTTTCTTCATTGCTGTTTTTTGGGGATTCTTTCCTGTCTTCACAGCAATCTTCACATTTCCTCAAGAAAGAGCCATGTTAAGTAAAGAACGTGCAGCTGATATGTACAGATTAAGCGCATATTTTGTGGCCAGGACAACAAGCGACCTTCCACTTGATCTTGTACTGCCTGTGCTCTTCCTTCTTGTCGTCTATTTCATGGCAGGTTTGAAATTGAGTGCAGCTCCCTTTTTCCTTAGCCTGCTTACGGTTCTTCTCTGCATCGTCGCAGCTCAGGTAAAATAATAGTGCAACTACTCAAGGAGCTATGACCATTGATACTAAACATGTTTAACATCGGATGGGTACAATGGCAGGGGCTTGGGTTAGCCATTGGAGCCACACTGATGGACTTGAAGAAGGCTACAACTCTGGCTTCAGTAACTGTGATGACTTTCATGCTTGCTGGAGGGTTCTTTGTCCAGGTAAACATAGAAACATGGTCTGACGTAAATATATATATTGGTTATTCCGAACTCTTCCCTGGCGTATGTTGATGATTTTTTTACCCCAATTAATAATTGAATCATAGACCCTGCAACATCTGATGCAATTTGCTGACTTCATTTCGACAATAAATCAAAGTACTCTTACTTCGACAACCAATATTGAGGTCACAGTGCGTATAATCAGGATTTGAGTTTGTTATTTTAGTGAAAATAAACTCTCTGCCACTAACAGACATTTCTTACTTTCAGAAGCTCCAATATGAGTCCAAAACAGAAACGACTAACACATCTTCGATTCTGCAGAAAGTTCCCGTGTTTGTCTCTTGGATCCGCTATATGTCCTTCAACTACCACACCTATAAGCTTCTTCTCAAGGTGCAATACGAGCATTTGACACCCGCTGTAAATGGGACGAGAATTGACCATGGCTTATCCGAAGTTGCTGCCTTGGTGGCAATGGTTTTTGGGTACCGCCTTTTAGCCTATATTTCTTTGAGGAGAATGAAGCTCCATTCAGGAGCCTAATGATTTAAATTATGAACTTCAAAGAATAAATCCAGAAAGTTGAGTTCCTCTTTCGATTGCTTAATGATTTAACTTGTGAAAGCTCATCCTCCTGCTTCAGAGAGGAAACCGGCACAGTCACTAAGAACCAGATTTTCTTACGTTGAGCTCTTAGCAGGTCTCCGACTTCAAATCAAACCCCATAACTTTGGCAAAAGAAGATTTGCTGTATGAAGACTGTATCTTTAGCTTTTCATTGATAGATAAATAACTTAACAGTTGTCTAATTTACCTAATTTTGATTTATGCTGAATGCAATGAATTTCCTCACTGTTTAGAGAAGATGGAAAAACTTGCAAGCTATGCGGTAAGATTTTGAGAAAATAAGTGTTGCATTATTGTTGAGAAATTGGGATGAGATTTGATTTTATGTGTTTTTTATTTAATTTTTTGAAAGTAAATATCATTATAAATTATATAATATGATCAATGTATAGGCCTTGTTTGGTAAATGACATTTAAGCCATCTTTTTGTGGATTGAAATTTTTTTAGCTGTTTGACATGGTTGATAATTATATTTAATAATAAGCTGATTGGATTGAACTTGATTTGCTAATTTTGAAAACATTCGTATAATGAGCGTTTTTTTTTCTTCTAGCAGTTGAGAAATTAAAGAATTAAAAGACTTTATATCTAAAAATTATTACAAATTATTCAAAGAGATAGAAACAGAGATACTAAGTTTATTATTTAAATTTAATATTTAATATTTTAATTTTTGAAGTTGAATTAATACTAAATTTGAGCCAGGAAATGCAAAGGGTTATCATCCTATTATATGCTTTTTCCTTTAAGTTTGAATGTAAACATAAAGACAACTAAAATGACCGAGTAAATTGCATAGACAAGAAATCGAGGAATTTTTAATATAATATTTATGTCTTTATAAATCTTTTTTTAAGTCATGCTCTTATAAGTCACTCTATACATAAACATTTAATTTTACCAAACATCTTTAAATAAAGAGTTAATATTATCCGTTGGTCAAATAAGCTATATTAATCTGATGTCATCTAATCACTAATAGAATTAGCTAATAGCTAATGTAATTTGTTAATTATCAAACAAGGCCATGAAAATAATAAAATATAAACATAAAATGTATTTTATTGGATAGTATGATCATTTTCTTTGTAGTTTCTTTCAAATTGTTTTTGAAACTGATTTTTAATTGTATCCGTATAAACTAGTTAAAACAAATCTATAGATGGTGTAAAAAGATACAAGTAAAAAGTGTTAATTTTTTTTGGATTGTACGATTATTTACAAGATTTGAATCTTTTAGTAATTTAATTGAAATATATTTTATATTAATTAAAATTTAATTAGAATAATAATTAATTCTAATTAAATATGAATTAGACTCAAAGAATAGCTAATATTTTTCCTTATTTATTAAACATCTCATTACCAACTTTTAAAGTTTCTCAAATGTTATAATAAAGTCCAATTAGTTTAAATTAACTTTTTTTATCAATTGTTCTTTGTGTATGATATTAGATTCCTAAATTTATTAGCAATAAATATAAATTATAACCCTAGTTTAATTTTTCTTTAATTTTTAGTTAATTAATATTTATAAATAAAGATTAATGTCTAACAACACATTATAACTACCTAAATATTATGACTATCAAAGTGGTTTTGAATAATTTTTTCATGCATGATTTGTTTCATATAATTCAATTCTTTTATCATATAATATTCTGATTAAACATAGAGCATAAAATTAATATCTACACTATTTATTTTCGATCATATTATTTCTTTAACATTAATAATTGGTTCTATTGATGACATATGAAAATTATTTTAAAAATATCAGTCAACTTTGGCTAAAGCCTTTTTGTATTAATACTAATTGAGAATGATGAAACATTCTCTCTAATCACCTTAGTACAATAAATCTTATATTAATTACTCAAATAGTTCCATATAGTTCATGCTATATCAAACAACTACTAATTGAGCTACTTTTGATAAGGATAGGTCAAGTGTAATATCAAAATAAGTAAACCCTATATGAGATATTTTGAAGATCTTAAGTTAAATGATAATTCATATAATCATCGTAATGATAATTTTTTATAGACATACAAGTAATATTACAAATAAAATTATCATATCAGGCTATTTTAGTAAACTTGTTATCTAATAAGCACCTAAATACTTGTAAGGATCTCTATATTTAGTCTATAAAATCAAATACTTCCTTTATAAGGAAAAGATATAATACATATTAGTCTTGTTATGCTCTATTAATGTCCGGTCTTAATAAAACAATAACTAACAACAATTTTAGATTAGTACATAAACATACGAATTTTCTTATTATGTTCTCATCGCAATTTTATTTGTAATGTACATTTATCCCACAAATTTCATCTTATATATAAATTAATCAAACAAATTAATATTTATAGGATAAATAATATCTTTAAATAATTTTGTCACAAAAAACTATTACTAACTTACTAGCTATTGGTTATAAACCAACAATCTCTTGCTTGTAGTAGCCAATCGAATATCTTATATCATATATGATGATTATGTTACTATTGGGAAAGTGGTTTAGTAAATAATTCTACAAGATTCTCTATGATAAGAGCGCTTACTTAACTCTTACAACCTTAATCTTAATTATCATTATAATTAAGAGAAACTACTAAGTTCAAATTTGAATCTTTAATGATATCTTAACTCCTTTCACATGCCTAAGAGGTCTAGTTTTCTTTTTCTTTTTGAAAAGTAGGTTTAATTTTCTATAATGCATTACTGTTCCAATAATGGAAGAAACTATACCAATTCATTAAAGAATTTTTTTTATTTAAATAAACATTTTCACTAAATGAAATATGCATTATGACTTGATTAGCAATTAATGCTACGTTAGAACTTTTCTAACTTAATAGTATTCTAAGTAAAGTACACAACTATATAAGGCATCCAATTAAACTTCTGTAATGTTTTTCATCCACCTTGGTTTCACCATCATCTTTATAGAACTTGACTCCAGGTTGTATAGGAGTGTCAGTGAACTTACAACCTTCCATTTAAAACTTTTTTAGGATCTTTTTAGCATATTTGCAATGCAAAATGTAGATTTCATTTTTTTTTGTTGCCTCACTTCCAAACCAAGAAAGTAAGACATCAGTCTTAAATCAATCATCTCGAACTCTTTAGTAGTTCAGCTTTGAAAACATTAATAAGCTTTTGATTGCTTCCTGTGACCAAAAGATCATCAACATAATGATAAACAATAATTAGGTTAGCATATTCCTTTTTTATATAAAGAGTTGCTTCACTCAGACTTTTAACAAAGCCCAAACTAAGAAGGTAATCATCTATACGACTATACCAGGCTCTTGGAGCCTGCTTCAGACTATATAAAGCTTTCTTCAACAAGTACACCTTTTTCTCTTGCCCTTGCACAACAAATCCTTCGGGTTGCTCAACATATTTTTCTTCATCTAAGACATCATTCAAAAATGTAGACTTCATATCTAGCTAAAACACTTTCCATCCTTTTTGTGCTACTATAGCAAGCAATAAATGTACGGTATCCAACCTTGCCATAGAAGCGAAGGTCTTAGAAAAATCCACACCAAAAACTTTCGCATAGCCTTTTACAATAAGTAGTGCTTTATGCTTATTTATTGTCCCATCAGCATTAAACTTAGTCCTGGAAGCCCCATTTGACTCCAATCACCTTTTTATTTTGAGGTCTTTCAATAAGCTTCCAAGTTTGATTTTTTTTCAATCATTTTAAGCTCTTCTTTGATGGTAAAAGCCCAATTTTGCTCCTGGATTGCTTCATTAACACTTGGTAGTTCTAGTATTGCAACATTTTAACTTGCATAAATGTCATAGAGTGATCTAGAGCCTCTAACTGGTTGATCATCATCATCATCTTCTTTTGTTTGTAGTCAATAAAAATGTTGATCTTCAATACTTACTTTTCGACTGTTCTTCCTCCATGAGGATAAAATCTCTACTTATGATAATCTTCTCTGTTTGAGACTGAAATATTCTATAAGTTTTAGAGACATTGCTGTATCCTATGAAAATTCTAGGCTCAAATTTTTTATCTAACTTATCTCTCTTGACCTAAGGAATATAAGAGAAACACAAGAAACCAAAAAATTTTCAAATTTGTTAAAGAAGGGTTATGACCAAACCATGCTTCATACGGTGTTTGATTTTGAAGTGATTTTATGGATAATCTGTTCAATAAGGAAGCAACAATATTGGTTACTCATGTCCAAAATATTTTAGGCGAATCCTTCTCATGCAATAAGCAACATGTCATCTCTGTGATGATTCTATTTTTTTTCTCTCATTGACTCTATTTTGTTGTAAAGTATAGGGAGTAGTGAGCTGGTGCTCAATTCTAGCCTCTTCATAAAATTTGTTGAACTTTTCAAATGTATAATCTTTGCCATTGTCTGACCTTAACACCATCAACTTGTAGCCACTTTGGTTCTCCACCCAAGCTTTAAATCTCTAAAACACAACAACAACTTCAGATCTGAACCTAAGAAAGTATATCTAACACATTCTGGTCAAATCAGTTATGAAAATAATATAATACTTACTACCTTTAAGAGATGATGTTTTATAAGGTCATCCAAGTTCTGTATCTACAAGTTGAAGTTTATGAGAGGCTCTCCAAGCCTTTTGTAGAAAGAGCAGTCTTATTTGTTGTCTAAACTAACATATTTTACATCTTGAGATACTTTCTTCTAATTAATCTAATCCTTGCACCAATTTATGTTTCTACTTTAAGAGAATCGCATAATGATGATAGTGTCCCAACCTTTTGTGCCAAAGGTCAGTTGTTCTGATAGAAGTTTGGTATGCAACTTGTCCTTTTTCCATAAGATCAAATGAGAAGCTCTTTCCCTTCATTTTGACAGCAAATACATCCAACCCTTTTGCATCTTTGATCACACATGTCCTATTCTCAAAATGCACTTTGAAACCTTTCTCAAGTAATTGAACAATATTGAGTAAATTTTGATCAATTTTGGGAACATAAAGCACATCAAAGAGTTTTAATTTCAATAAAACTTTTACCTTTAACAACTATATCCCCACTTCCAACTCTCACCTTAGAAATTGATGTTCTGTCAAGCTCTTTGAAAAATTTAGCATTATTGGTCATATTATTTACATAGCCAAAATCCACTAGTCAAGTTTCATTCTTGTTGTAGTTTGCATAGTAAAAAGCCACAAACAGCTACTGCTTCTCCTCTTGTTTCACTACTTGAGTCTCATTCATTTGCTAGTTTCTTTTAATTCTACAAATTCTGTCGACATCTACCATTTGATTGCACTTTGCGTTAGGTCTGCTCCAATACTTAAAGAGAGGATGGTTGGTTTTGCCGCAATGTTGACATGGAGGATGAAGAACATCTTTATTTGCCCCGTTGCTGCCTATATCATTATTTCTTACTCTGGAGGTTCCATTGGTGTCAACATTTGCACTTGAATTGCCTTTATTTTTGCTATACTTCTTCTTTTTTCCTTTGATGAAATCACGAATTTGTAATTTGGCTTGCATGGCACCTTCCAACGTGTCATTTTCTCTGATTTGTCTTCTTTGGTTATGAGCTTATATAGCATTAAGAAATTCAGCCAAAGTGATTTTTGTCAGGTCTTTGACTTCCTCCAATGCAGAAATCTTTCCTTCAAACCTTTCAGGTAAAGTCACTAGAAGCTTCTCAACGACCATGCTATTAGGCACATCTTGACCAAGAAGTCTAAGCTTATTAACAACCTCTAGCAACCTGCTAGCATACTCTTTAACAATCTCAGAGTCTTTCATCCTTAGCAGCTCAAATTCTCTTCTAAGATTCAAGACTTGTATGTTTCTTGGTCTTTCATTTCCTTAAAATTCAATCTTGATATACTCCTAAATTTGAAAAGTAGTTTGCAGACTCATGATCTTAAGAAATATATTTTCAGATACAGCTGCATATAGGCAATTTTTAGCCATAAACCTTTTTGAGATTTCCTCTTCATGCTTCTTGATTTGTTATATTGTAGGATTTTGGTAATGTTGGTATTTCCAGCTCCATCTTTACTGCTTCCTAAAGATCCTAAACCTACAGGTAAGTTGTCATTTTCATAGCCTAAGACTGGTAATTTTCAGTAGTGAATATTGGAGGTGGAATGGGTGTAAAGATTTTTAGGTCATCAAGTCACTCGAGTATTATGAGGGCGAAAAGAATTTGGTTTGAATTGAAAATACTCACACTAACTTCAGTATTGAGTTTAAAGAAGTATTTCACACACACACTCAATTCTCGACTTGCAATATAGATCCCTTAAGAAGAGGGCTCTAATACCATTTGTAGTTTTTAAACTGAAAAGCTTTCACACAACTTTCATTGATCAAACTAATTTTATACGTGAAAACTCAACAGAAAAGATCAAATTTTTTTTTTGAAGAATCACAAACAAATCAGCTAAAGATCATGTTGTAGCTACCCTTAAAAACTAGGACCTTAGTTGTAGATCAAGATTATGATAGCAACATAATTTATCCAAACTTAAATTTTCAGCATCTAACAAATCACAACTGACTTGACGCCTAGACTTGATTAGCATAACTGTAACATATCTCCTGCAGCATCTAAAGCATATTTGGTACAGTTTGCTCTACTCATTTTCTTTACACTCTACCTTTTCCTTTTGTCCTTTTTATTCATACAAGCACATAGCTACGATTTCTTTTCGAGAGCTTTCCTTTTGTGTTTCCTTTGTTTCATTTCTTATTTATAGGGAGTGATCACTTATGGTGCGTGCATTAAATGTCTTAAATTAGTATTTGAGGGCCCAAAATGAAAAAGAACAATGAAAGAAAGAAAAGAAAAACTGAGTGAAATAATCAATTCTGCTATCAAATGCTGATATTATCCAACAATTATCGTCCAATTTTAGAAACATATTTAACTGTTCTTCTCTAAAAAAATTTCATGAGGTACCATACTTCAATAATGTATTCAAATTGATAAAGCTTGTTCCTTTTGTTTGGAATCATTAGAGTTTCATAATGTACTTCATGTTACGGTCGTGCTTGTTGGAGATAAAAGTGAACTTAATGTTATCAACTGCTAAAATTTGATTGTATTTTCCCTTTTCTATGAATAGAAAAGGTTAAATCATGCCAAGCCATTGTTACTTGAGCAAAATCATAAGATAAGGACATGCTAAAAATTGAATCTTAGAATTATAATGGATTACTTTGCGTCTATATTAGATAAACTGCTAGTGTTATGTAGTTTGTAAAAAAGTTTGGTGATTGACGCTTATGGCCTATATAATTTTTATTTTATGGCTATGCACAATCTTGATTCTAAGTCTAATTTATTGTAGCCATGCTTTTGGAGGAACTCCAAAACTTCCTTCTTTGTGATAATTTCGTCAGTTACCTGAATTTTTTTCTTTCTTTTGGCAGGATAAAAAGGGCATTATTATCCTTCCTTGGGGTGCTGAGCTATCTCTTAGTGATGCTATAAATGGAATGAACAGTTGCTATGGTGATAAAAGAGGCCAAACAATTTAGGGTTTGAGTGGATCGGGCATTACCTACAAAGATCCGTTCGGATACATAACTAGTGAAGTTCAATAAATGGGAGTTATCTGGTGAGGCTTTTACTTAATAAAAGCAGTAAATATGATATAAATGTTGTTGTCTTGATGAACTTTGTCTATCTGTTGCCATCTTTTCCTCCATTGCTCTTTCTCTCCATCTCTCATGCATATATTCTCATCATCCTTTCAGATGAAAGTATATTATGAGTATATATAAGAGCATTGTGTATATTATGATCCATTTATAGTTGTTCAAGAAATGTCCGTTTATAGTTATAAATTTGATTTATAGTTCTAGGGTTATGCACCTCTTCTTTTGGTTTGCGAATTTTAAGTTCCATGATGCGGCACCTGCCATTGCAGGTGAGGAAAAACAAGGTTGTGTGACACACTATGCCCTGCGGATGTAAATGGATTTCAAGGTTTGAATTGAATCGAATAACCTATTTCCCATCACTGATTTGTATTGCTCCTGCAAATGGGGTTTTGATTGCTTAATAAATAAAAATATGGAACTATTTTGGACGCATATTGACTTGTACCGTGCTGCTGCTCTTCTTTAGATAATTTGATTGAAAGGTGATAATGTACCATAAATTAGTGTACGCAGCAACTTCTGAATAAATAAAATAAGATGAAATTAAAATAGGGCCCAACCGGGATCGAACCGGTGACCTCTTGATCTGCAGTCAAATGCTCTACCACTGAGTTATAGACCCTTACGCGCAAATTGGCTTAATAATAAAAATAGTATTACTTTTATCAATTCTAATGTTAGGATATGTGGCAACTCTTTCTATAAAGATAGAATTTCCTAGGAGGTCAGAAAATGGATTTAAAAGAGTTACTATAGTTTTCTGCCTTTAGTGGAACTCCCCGAAAAGAAAGCGAAGGTAGCAACCTTACATTTACGTGGACAAGTATTGCAATAACATTAATCGTACGTAACGATTAGGTAGATTGTCAAGTAAAATTTCTTTGGCCGCATTAAATAGAAATTCAACTGAAACTTAAATTTTATTCAATACATCATTACTCCACTTTATTAACAAAATTATAAATTAAAAATAGAAAATTGAATTTGAGGTCAAATTGTAAAATAGAGAAAGTATTAAATATATTATTTTGTATATCTATGAAATTACCCAAATCTAAAAATATTCTGAAATTTTAAAATTTTTTAAAGAAAAATAAATTTAGGTATTATTTAAAAACGTGCTAAAGGAATGAAAATAAAGCATATGGTTAGATGATTGAGAGTATATAGTTCTAAATAGATTTAAAAAAAACAAATATCTAGAGAAATGCTTAGTATTGAAATAAAATTAAAAACATGTGAATAAATAAGATGGTGTTGATCATTGTTTATCATCAACCTGAAATTCGAATTTGGTAAGGAAAAACTCTACAAAAAAATGCTTCTAACTTCTAAACAACAATGTAAGTAGGCTTTAGAAAAGTCAGAGAATAGAATTTTAAGTTACTAAGTCATTAAATGCTAAAGAGGCTTAAAATTTAAGTTAAAAGAATAATTTTATTTAAGTAAAGGATAAGTATAAAGTACAAAGAAAGCTAAAATAATGATAGGGTTTAAGTTTGAGTAGTGTGTTTTTGTCTGCCTTCTATTTTGTGATGTTGGTTTGTTTATACAACCCCTCTCAAATTCAACTATTTCAAATAGTTCTAATGTAATCGTTCAACCTCTAATTATTCTCCAATAAAGGCTATGTCCTAACTACTTGTGTATCACTACACCATCTTTTAAATCACATAGTAATTATGTTTCTATCGTGTTAACTCCCAAATCTTGGAATTTGTTACTAATTCTCATACCTAGGAATTTCTTAAATATTCTAGTTGACTTTCAAAAATCTTAACAATTGTGCCTTTTCACCTTTGGGTTGAATGGACCAAATTTCACTCAAGCTGTCAACAATTGCTCCTTGCATATGTTTGGTTGTAAAAACTAAATATATGGCATTGAAGACCTTTTAGGCTTACAAAAAAATAAGTTCGAGGTTGTCGATCAAATTCTTAGATATGTATAAGTAGTTTTAGGAAGTTCATAAACCAAGACGAATCCAATTAGAAGAAGAAGCCTAGAAATGTTGTTAGGATAACTTTCATACATCCCTTAGCCAAGAAAAGTTCTTGATTGAAAGGAACATTGGGCACAATAGTTGTATCAAGGCTCCTTTACGTTTAAAACTCTTAACTTCTCGCTAGTTATAAAAGCTACAAGATTTGCGTTGTTTGAATTTCAAATTCCTGTTACTCCTATAGGCTTATTCTGCTATAAATTCTCCTTATTCTCAACCATTTACTACTTTAAACTCTAAGCAAGCTCCACCTTCTTTACTAACCCTAGGCTTTTTTTTCCTTCTCTTTTTTATAAATTTCTCTAAACTTAGTGAACTATCTATACCTTTTTAATTTCTATTATAGTTGTCAAATATCATGCATCTTCTTCATCTTCCATTGAGTTGAATGTTACAGATGTAAGCCTTCAACTTCTCTTCGTCTTTTATTTAAATAGTTTATCAGTTTTTCTTAATTTCATTCCTTATACATATTATACACCTTTAAATAATCCCCACTATTGTCGAGCCACTTTTTATCTTTTGGTAGATTAAAGTAAAAAGCTTTTAAAACCTAAACCCTTTTCTAGAATTTCTTTTAATTCCATTATCTAAATCTTATTTTTACAACATTCAAGGGCAAATTCCACACTTTGTTTACAAGTAACATTACCTTTGACTATTGGAGTCCCTCTATTTGTTGGATCTCTTTAATCATCTCTTTAATACCTAAGAGAGGTAAGTAAATCAAACGTTCCACTAGAATTTCCTTTATCACAAACCTTAACATCCTTGAAACCATGGCCACAGAATGTAGAACAATGGATCAAATAGATAGATAACTATACCCCTCTCATCGTTCTACTTGGAATAAGTAAGGACTTTGTCAATTGATAGGTTTATCTAGGAATCTAATGGAGTACCAACTCAATTTGATATATTATCTTAAAGCTCTAGAGTCCTTGTTTCTTTTATCTTTCCTTTCAGCCTTGCATTTATCTCACTTAAAAATGTTTTCTTTTTAATTAGCTTACCCATTACTAGAGAGGATTTTGTTTGTTTAGTTGAGGACACTCCTAGTTTAGACCGTAATTCTTTCATAAATTCTTTTTATTCTAGCCTAACCAATAGTTATTCTTCTTCTAATAACTATCTCTGAAACATACTAAGTTTATTTAATTTTTGTTGAATCAATATTTTAGCAAGTAAATAATACTACAAGTTTAGACTTCCTCCTTTTCTATAAAGTAGTGGCCTCAAGTAAGTTTCTTGCTCTAGGTTTTATTTTTCTAAGATTCCTTTAAATGAATCTAGGAAGGTGTTTATCTAATATCCCTTTTCAAAGGCTTAATTTAAGTGTATAATTTGTCTAGCATGGACATTCATTTATTTTTCAAAACTCAAGGCCTTCCTTCCACAAACCCCAGATTCCAAGATTTTGTTGGCCTTTGTCTTTCCATAAGCTTATGTAGTAAATCCACCAATTATATTCTCAATATAATGTTGTTTTTAAAGTATAGGTAAATAGACAACCAAACCCCTTTGAGAGTTTCTCAGGAAGGCCTTATTGGCTAAAAATTTTTAAGCCCTCGAATTCCTTTTGCTCAACTATTTATCAAAAACTCTTCCTTTTCTATACCAACCTAAGAGTCTTTATAGTAGGTGGTAACAAAGCTTTGAAGTTTGTCTCTTCTATCATATCCTTAAGCTTTGAAATATATTTTCCTTATTTTTGGAGTTGGCAGCTCAATCTTTTCCTAATAATTTCTCCTATAATCCACTTTTAGACTACCTAGTGGGGGTCCCCTTCAATCCTTGCCATAAAGAGAAAATTCAAAGAAAAGTCTCAATTAGCTTCAATCTCTCAAAAAGGAAAGTCACTAGTCCCTAAGAAATCTGTTAGAAAATCAATCCATCCACCACTAAGCAAATTAGAAGTTGAAGTCACAACAATGGTTATTGAAGTGACTACCCCCATACAAGACTTATTTTACCCTCAAGAGGTTTGTAGAAGACAACAATGATGGTACCTCACTCATTTCTAACTTTTTATTTTATTCTTATAAAAAATTCATTCCTTTGATTTTCTTCCATAAATAATCGTACAATAGACCTACCACCACCTGCCCTTTCCCATATACTAGAATCTGTGATAGTCATAAGTTTCCTTAAATCAAAGAATACAAAAGTCATTTCACTATAGGTAAAGTACGAAATTCCATCCACAATTATAGGAATTCTTCAAATTTATTAACAAGCTCTTTTCTATCTTATAGGCAGGAGATGTTTAGAAAGCGTCAGTAACTTCTAAGAGAGTCTTTGATCTAATTTTCCTAAATGTCTCATTTAACACTATTCCTACCGCTGTGCCATCAATTAATTATAAGGAGATGACAAGTGTCAGAAGAGTCCTTAAATCATATGATGTAGCAAGAACTCCAATCATTGACTAAATGTAGCTCTTTTCTAAGCATAATGTCTTACATTGGCTCTATGACGCAATCGCCTATCATTAAGACTCCGTTTGATTGGCGGAAAAGTAAAGTGAATGTGGAATATGATTCTTTGAAAAATAAATGTATGGAAAGTAAAGATATTCACATGTTTGGATACTTATAAGAATTTTAATAGGAAAGTTTGGTGGATTCTTATTATCGTGTTTGGTATGTAACAGTATTTTATAGAATGTAACTTAATTTTGACTTGTATTTCCAATTATATCCCTACAAACAGAACAAAAATTGAAATCGTTAAATAAAGAAAAATATGAGCATGAAGATTGTCGATTGAAATTTTTAAGCAAAAATATTCAAAATCTAAATACTAGCCGATACCGAAAATTTTTTAAATAGGGAGAATTTTTTACAAAATTTTTTAAAATTTTCCTCCCTCCCTCTTATCTCTCCTTCCCTCCTTTTTTCAAAGTTTTTTAATTAGTTATTTTATTTA
>JANITW010000004.1:49805047-49828822 GCA_027564335.1 Erythroxylum williamsii | reverse complement strand
GAAAAGGTGCTAATCTTCCTACGAATATTAGCACAAAATGAATCTAATAGAGTATTACAAGTAAGGTTGATGAGATCCGGAGAAACAATAAGTAGGGCATTTCATAGTGTGTTGAAGGCCGTACTGAGGCTGCATGATCGGTTATATGTTAAGCCCATACCAATTGCAGATGATTGCACAGACCCTAGATGGAAATGGTTTAAGGTTAGTAAACTTTCCTTGTAACAACAAAGTGTCTCATATCAGTATTGTAAATAACGAATGATATAACTTTGGTTTCTTGGAATTATGTTCAAAGGGTTGTCTTGGTGCCCTAGATGGGACCTACATAGATATTACGGTTGCCCAAGCTGAGAAACCCAGATACAGAGGCCGGAAAGGCAGAATATGCACAAATGTTTTAGGGGTGTGTGATAAGAACATGAACTTTGTTTATGTTCTAGCGGGATGGGAGGGTTCAGCATCGGATTCAAGGGTTCTGCACGATGCTATAACGAGGAACCATGGGCTTCAAGTGCCAAGGGGTATGTAACCTCGGACTTATACACAACTTTCACAATTTCCAAATGCTTTTGATGCGAAATATGCACAATAGTTAAACTATGATTTTGTGTATAGGAAATTACTACTTGGTCGATGCTGGCTATACCAACGCTCCTGGATTTCTTGCACCTTTTAGAGGTACAAGATACCACATTCAAGAGTGGGCAAGAGATGGCAGGGCACCTACAAACCGAGAGGAGCTCTATAATAAGCGACACTCATCTGCTAGGAATGTGATTGAACGTGCATTTGGGCTACTGAAAAAACGATGGAAAATCCTAAGAACTCCATCTTTTTACTCAGCCACAACTCATGGGCGCATAATTATTGCTTGCACCCTTCTGCACAACTTTATTAGGTTGAATATGGCAGAAGATCCAGAAGAGCATAGTCCTATGGATCCCGAGGATATGCCAATTGGGGAAGATGCTTCCTTGCCTGCCACACATGATCGTGTTGAGGCAAGTGCTGCATGGAGTCAATGGAGAGATGAATTAGCGACGAACATGTTTGATGAATGGAGAAGCAACAATTAAATTCATACTTTCCGTTTAGAGTTTGCTTTCTGAGATAACTGAATTATCTGATTTATTGTAACTGATTTGATGGATTGTTTTACTCACTTCGTGACCAAAGAATTCTATATTAATCGCATGTTACTACAAATTCCATTTTTTCTTCTTCACCGTTGTAGTTGTTGTCAACTAATACGCTTTGTTAAAAATTATTTGATCATAATGTTTTCGATTGTTGTGGGATTCTTGCCATTGCGTCGAATAGGTGCAATGGCAAGAATTTGGACTGACATTGAGACAGATGCATTGGTTACCTTAATGGAGGAGGCTGTGGTAGCTGGTCAGAGGGCCGATAATGGCCAACTCAAGCCCGGTACTTTCCAACTTCTTGCTCGTCAGATGGTGGAGAAGTTTCCTGACTGTGGGATTGACAGACGACATGTCAAAAATAAGCACAAGCGGTTGAAAGACAAATATCAAACGGCATTTGACATGTTAAATTGCAGTGGCTTTGGTTGGAATGAGTCCAAGCAATGTGTCGAGGTCGATAGCAAGCAAGTCCTTGAGGAATGGACGAGGGTAATTCAATGCTTATTGCTTTTAGAAGTGTTTGACAAATCATTTGTATTTTGTTCTGACATTGTATGTTGCTTATTCCAGAGCCACCCCAACAGGTACTACACTCCTGGCAAGCCATTCCCGCTCTTCCACAGACTTGAAACAGTCTTTGGGCGGGACAGGGCCACTGGTGGAAGGGCTGAGCATGCTGTTGATGCTGTTGAGGGTCCTGACACCACTGTTGGTGCTGATGAGGGTGAAACAGAAAGCGAACCACCAGCCTTTGATCCTACCTTTGCAGACCCTTTCGATCAACCACCCTCACAAACAACTCCTCCTCCAACTACTTCAGGCCAGGTCTTCGGTTCCGCCGCATGTTCTAGCAACAGTGCGGGAGGTCAGCTGTCCAAAGGGAAACGTAAGATGCGGGATATTGAAGTGTTGGAACGCCTTGTCGACTCATTTGCTGCTGTCATTGAATCAGGCAAAGAGAATGCTAACAGGCTTGCGGACGCTATTGAAGGAATGAGTGGTGCGAAGTTGGGTGCGGAACTTATCAATTTTGGCTTCCCCGTTCATGAAATTGTCAGGGCTGCAGAAAAAATGGGGAGTAAACCCCATTTAATGAGTGTTTATTGGGGTTTACCACCTGAGCTGAAACAGGCTTATGTTAGGAGCATTTTAGATGCAGACACATGACATGCTGTATAATTTCTTAATTTGTATGATGATGAAACAGTCAACGAGTGATGTTGACTGATGGATGTTTGAACTATTATCTAACTTATGTATGGTTGGTTAACTGAATTTTTAATATTTGTCTTTTCCCGATGGATGATGATAATATGATTCATTTTCAGGTTGTCAAATATGGCCCGATACAATTTTTATGTGGTCTTTGCTGGACGTCAAACTGGAATTTTTACCAGTTGGGATCATGTAAAATTATTAGTTGACGGATATCCGAATGCTCGTTTCAAGGGATTTCACACATTAGCTGAAGCACAAGCTGCTTATGCCACGGGCTCATATAGGCCGCCGCAACGCAATGTAGAACTTGTCCCCACCGCCAATGCACCGTCCTTTATGCCGACTCCAGTCGCACCAACAACAACGCAACAAGTGAACAAACTTCCAACTTTGCAGGAAAACATGGCATGGGCTCTAGCATTTGCTCTCATAGTCATTGGCATAATGTTGGCAATTATGGTTCATAGCATTATTAATAAATTTTAAGTGCTTCATGTATGATCAACTAATTATGTTATTTCTGTTCAGGATATGCTTAGCTGTTTGTTTTTAAGTTATGTTGACGATTAAAGTCATTAATTATATGAATGTATGTTGAACATCTGATGTAATTAATTATATGAATGCTGAGATGATGTAATATTATATATATATATGCTTAGATTAAATTGACTAAATTGTAATATATAATTTCAATTATAATACCTAAAAATAATATATTAATTATATATGCGTAGATCAATTTGAATAAATTGTAATATATAATTTCAAAAATAATACATACAAATTATATAGTAATAATAATAATATTATTATTAATAATGATAAATTTGACTACTAATAACAAATTATATAATAATAATAATAATAATAATCATAATCATAATAATAAATAAAAATTATATAATCATAATAATAACAATAATAATAATAATTATATTTAGACATAATAATTATAATAATATATTTGTATAATAAATTTGTATAATTATTATTAAAATTTATGCGTAATATATTAATAATAATATATTTCAATAATAATAAATACAAATTATATAAGAATAATAATATTAATTAGATATAATGATAATAATAATACAAACTATTGAATTACAAACCATTCATAATAAAAATATCATTGAATTACATCTTCCTAATCATATTAAATACTATGGGTATATTTGTCATTTGCACTATTTTCTGTCTCTGTCCCCTACAACCAAACACATTTGTCCTGCAGATGGAGACAAGATTCTCTGTTCTGTCTACCATCAACCAAACAGCTCTCTGACCCCAATTGCTGTTCCGTTCCGTTCTGTTCCGTTCTGTTCCGTTCTGACTCCAGCTATTAGAGTCACTAACCAAACGCAGTGTAAAAGGCTTGTAACTCAACGACTCGGTTTGAGTCTCTTAGCAATAAAAAGAAGATAATATATATCTCGTGTATTTCCTGTTTCTCGAATTCTATGTCAAAAAATTGAGTTCTATCTGATTTTCAAACTTAGAAAATAGATTTTATAAACAATCTGCTGAAGCTATGATCTGAGTTTTGTAACATACCTTAGATCCGTATAGGCTACTGTTTCCGCTCATAATGCAATTATCCTCTTGTAAACGCCAAAGCTTTTGCACAATGAATTAGAATAAAAAACGAGCAATCAATAAATCCAAAATTTCATAACAAATTCGAGGAAATGTTCAACTAGACTATTTTCCCAACGCGAACCTCTTTACGAGACCAAACTTCATCTGTCTAGATCTTGACAGAAGAAGATGAAGAAAGCATCAGTTTCATGATCCTTCATCTGTTCTCACCTTCTGCTCTCTTCTCTTTGCAATTGCTTTTCATATCACAATGTATTGACGATCAAATTCTAACAAAAAATGAGAAAGAGATCTTACGTTCTTCATCAAAACTTCTCAATTCAGAAATTTATCGTTATTTACTTAAGAAAAAGAGCAAAAAGAATTCATCAGTTTCAGGATTCTCTGTTATTTCTCGATTTTTGCTTAATTTTTTTCTTGCAATCGCTTCTTACATCTCAACACGTTGAGGATCGAGATCTAACAAAAAAGAGATGAAACCGATGAGAGATCTTACATGCTTGACTGAATCGTCTCAAAACAGATCACAATAATCATCGAGATCGAGACGGTTATCGGAGAACGAGAGCAAAGTATAAAAAAGAAGAACGAGACGAGAGGATTGAAAGACGAAGACTTAGAAGACGAGAGGAGCTAAAAGAGAGCGCAACTGCCAAAGGGAGTTGCGGGAAAGTTCAAATACAAACAGATATTTATATCAAATGGTTCAAGCAATACGATCGCCGCAAGGCATACTAATTGAGGCGGGGAAATTGACACTTACATAAAAGATATACGTATTTGTTATGGGGATATATATATTGATTTTAAAGTTAAAAGATAAATTTTGATTTTAACTCAAAGCCCAAAAATTTAAATATATACAATGTCATTTTCTTGTTTTGATTCTTCTACGTTTTGTTATATCAAATGTTAATAAACTAAGCCTAAAAAAAGATCAAAAAAATAAATAAACCAAACTTTAAAAAGACACATTGGTTATTTTTCAGTTATAAAAATATTTTATTTAAAATTCAACTTGAAGTATATATATGTACTAATAAGTTTAGACTCCTTGAATATGTTTGAATTCAAACTTATTTCTGTGTAAATACTCAAATCAAATCAAATTTGAGTTTGAGTCTATTACATTATTTTTATATTTATACTCAATATAATTTATTTGCATCTCTAAATTTACTGTCATTTCTAATTTAGAATCTCTCTTAAGAATATACTGCAGGTTTTGCACATTAGCATTAAAATGTACAATTTCTCTTTAGATTCTTGTTTATTTTAATACTATTTGTTGGAGAAGAAAATATCTAGATGATGTGAATTTGAAGATATGAGAGTAGCAGGGCTTTTAGGCTTTTTTTAAATATATATTTCATTATTAAATCGATTTTACTTTTGAAAAGTAGATAATTAGGGCTACACATTTTAGATCATAACTTATATTTGTTATAAAAATATTATTAATAAATTGTTAAGTATTAAAAAACTATCTAATTTGCACAAAAGATAACAACTACTACTTTTTATTATTAAAAAAGAAAAACAAAGAATCTCTTGCATTATTCTTTTAATAATGGATTCAATCAAGAAAAATGCGTTGTAATATGATCAAATTACATAATGAGTCTACAAGAGAAGCAAAATTAAATTATATTCAAATATTTAAATATAAAAAGAAAATTAAGGAACACACTTGAATTTTCGAAACGAATCGAATATAAGCCTTGTTTTTATAGATGTTGATATGAAATAGAATTAGAACAAATAACTTTTTGACACTTACATATTTTTTGAAATATTTAATAATTCGTGGAAAAAGATTGCCGAGAGAGTAGGTTGAAAGCATTTATTCAATGTATATGATTGCGTTTCACTAGAGTTCGAAAGATAGGGTGGGGTTGTGATATTGTCACATCATAGAATAAAGGAAGCGAAGAACGAAAACATGTTTATTAAATTCAGGTGATGTTATAGAAATAATTGAATAAGCTAGCATCCCGTGATACAACAATTGCAATTTTTAAGGAGGAGATGCGGGGGGGAAAAGAGGGCAAAATTACATATTTACATTATTCAAAAGCATTAAACGAATTACATCAGCTACAAAATGTTCCGGGAGCAATTTCAAAATGCCCCTACGTTGTCGATTTACCACACATAATGCTCTCTTAAAACATGCCATACAGAATCTTTAGTGTATTCCATGTTGCAATAAAAGTTGACAAGCCTCTTTTTTTTTATTTTGCAAGGATGGCTGTTAAAAAGAGCCAGAGCCAGCAAGCAATCACGTTAGAAGCCTGAGAGTAAGTTCTTGTACTTACAAGTATATAAACAAAGAATCATCCGGCAATTGTCAGGAAAATCTTCTGTTTCACAACGCGCAACCCCAACTGCAAGCAGGTTAAAGAGAGGAATCATGTAAAATATTTTTCACACTTTGAGAAGGATATAGTGTATTCCATTTTCATGAGCATTTCACATAAATTTATAAATAGACGAACCTAAGAAACTATGACGCGGTTACAATATGTGTTGACCGAGAGAATCAGGAGACAACCTCGCCTCCTGTCAGCATGATCGAAAAATTGGTCCAAACAAGAAAATTTTTTCGCACCATCGAGATTTCACAGCAGTTTCATTACACAAGTAATCTCTAATGCACAACTAAAGCATTTACCAATATTTTAGAGGAAGATGGATAGGTGGATGAAGAAGAGCAAGAATAAAGGATAAGTTGCAGTACCTGAAGAAATTTTCAATCTTGAACTTGCAAAATGAAGTGGCAGAGGCTATGACAAGAATTCAGTGAATCAAGCAGCTCAAAAAGATTCCTGAACATCTTGTCCTCTGGCTAAACTTTTGGTGGTATTTCCACACTTTGAACTTCAAGTGAATGTCGAAACTTCCAAGTGTGTTCTCCTTCATCATAGTAAAACCGGGAAATCCATGATCACACCTGGTGCAAGAAAGGAAGCGAAAGCTGATCTCAAAACATATATTTGCAGAGCTTCCCTGAGTCTGTCGGTGGAAACTAGCAGGATTAGGAATCCAGTGATGTGTTATGCACGCCTAAAACCAAACCTAATTCAATCATCAATCACAAAATATCATCAAATGTTGCTCAGTGAAAGAAAATGCCAAGGTTGAAGAAAATCAATAGAAATGAACATTGCAGCATCTCCAAGATGGACAACAATTTCCGTACTAGTTACAGCCCATAGTTTGATAACTGCAGAATGCCACGCATCTGTAGGTATGGATTTTCCAGCAGCTTCTCATTGTTGCTCTACATGGCAAATGCAGCAACCATGTAAGTTTTTTATCGATGATAGTAAAATTTAACAGCACGGCAATGTACTGTAACACGCGCATCAATGACACCATGGAAATATTTCTAAATTCATAATTCAGCAATGAAAAACTAAAATTTCATGCATAACTCTATTCTGATATTATACCACAAATTCCAAGACAAAAATTAGATTACCAGATCTAAGTATTAATAATTACTTTGTATTATTTCAAGCATACAATTAAACAATATTTACCTGTTGAGCCTTGAGGACAAGATTTTGAAGCATGTGTTGGTAATCATCAGGATTATCTGTCATCATTCTCTGGAAAAAAAACCCAAACCAAATTGAGTCAAGACCAACTGGAAAACCACAAAGTCCAAAATTCAATCTCATCAGTGGAAAGAGCAAGTATCTTGCCTTCAGAAGAAAAGCTGAAGAGTAATATGCTACCCTTGAATCAGTATCATCTAAAAGTTCCCTGCCAAAAACCACAAGCGGGAACATGTTAGACATGTTTTAACAAAAAAGGTGAGGTAACAACAAGTGTTGCGGCTTGGAAAGGAAGGATCACCTAAAGAATTCTTCTCCACCAACTTCTTGAAATGCCGATGGATCTGCAGTACATTTGCCAATTAAAAGAAGTAGAAGCGTCGCCCTAATGTCGGATGCAGCACCAGGAAAATTTCCTCTTCCTTTGCTGCCAACAGCAACACCCAACGAGATATTGTCTGTAGCTGCACCAGCGAGCTGAATCAAAGGCCAATAAAACAATGCAGCAGGAACACGTGCAACTAGTTGCATGGGGATGACAGCCTGTCCTCGAAGAAGCATTGCTGCCATTGATGCTGTTTCACACATCAAAGAACCATTAACATGATAGCCAGATCTATTATCAGTTTCCTCCAAGAATTCATTCCGCTGACTCTTAAGTTCAGAGGCATCTTCACCAGAATCAATATTTTTGTTTTCATTGCTGTGGTGCCCAAATTCTCCACATGGTGTTGCAGTTGTGAGGCAAACTTTCAGGCACAATTGAGAGAATAATATGTCACACATCTGCATAACGAACCCAAAGTAACATGATATTAACCATCATCAACATGCTGAACCAGATAATATGGTTAATATTCATAACACGAATTTAGCAGTCTTAAGACTAGTACATGATGTACCAATAGCTGGTACTTCAATACCATAGACTCCCACAAGACTAGGTAATGTACTAGAAATAAGTCCCTTGCAAATACCAACAAGAAAGAAGATGATGCATAAAACAAAAATCAAGAGAATGTTTTAGTGGAAGGTAATGTTTTAGTGGAAAAGTAACAAGGTTGCCATATCTTCAAAGACAGTGACCAGCACTTTTATGACTAAGCAACATGCATCTTGATTCATTGATGTGCAACATGTACATAAGGTTTGGATGAAGCAAAAAGGTTCTGCATAAAGATACCTTCAAAATGTTGATTCGATCTGTTTCATTTATTTGAAACACTAAGGATAAAGCACTGCTCATAATGTCGATGATTGCATTTGCTTTCTTAAGTTGGCCATGCAAATTATCATCACTAGCATAAATGCCAGTTGAATGTTGCATTTCATTCTCATCTAACAAAAATTTGCACCGCATGAGAAGCCTCTCTAGAATAAACAGGAAGCCACATCTAATAACACTGTCCTTGGATTTCAAAAGTCCACAGAGAAGCCAAATTGACAAAGGAATATCAGAAGCAACTGAAGCATCATGAATGCCAGCATAAGTAATTTTCTGATGCAAGTCTTCAAGCTTGGACCATATATCTGTATTCATTCCCTCACTGATTTCTGCAATAAGCAAATCACCTAACCAAATATAGCCATTCTGACGGTACGCAATTCTATCTGAATGAAGAAGAGAATGTAAAGTGGCCCACGAGAACTTTGCTTTCCAGACAACATCATCTCTTTGAGCTGCATTCTCCATGTCTTCCAGAAATTTGCAAGACTTAGTTACCAGCATTTGATGGGAGAACTCCTGATCTAAATGAGTAAAAGAATCAATTATTGCATCAAATTTCTCTGTTATGTTCTCCAGGAGCTGCAAAGATAGAATTGGATCAGCATGCAGGATAATCTCTAGCTGCAACATTGTACGGTTGTTAATGACAGAGTAAAGGTGCCACAAACACAAACTTCATGGACCTTACCGGAATGAGTCGCTGATTGTTTGAATACATAGATAATTTAGCTGAAATTGATCTTCTCAAGAGCTCCCCAATTCCTTCAACTCCCAGTCTAACAGAAATATAAAATGCTTCAGGTGCATCAGCAAGAGCAAGTAGGGTTGCAAGAGGTTGAATCTCCTCATCATCATATTCTGAAACACCTGAAGCTTTGCATGCATCATTTATGCAATGCAACACATAATCAAAGAGAACTAAATAGAGATTTCTCCTCTCTTCTCTCAAGTTAGCAAGTGCATACTGCCAGAAAAAGGAAGAAAGTTATATAGGTAAAGGACTAAATCAGTTAATAAGAGCAACACCCATCAAATGCATTTTCATAATCTTCTCAATATTTGAAATGAATGATTAGCATACCTCATAGCAAATGAACTCAATTCCTCCAATCAGGTCAACCTGGCCTAGGAGAAACACAGAAGCCTTTGTAGGTCCATCGGGTACCTGATAAAGCATGTTTACTAACATGCAAATTAACTTCCTATGAACTTCTTCTGCCCAAGAATTTGTCCTGCTAACGTGTATAAGCACCTTGACAACCTGAACACATAAATAGCTGCTGTTTAGAACAGAAATTCAAGGAACATATAAAAGAAGATGAAACAAAATTTATATCCAAAAGTTGAATTTTTTTAAACTATAAATGCTTTCAGTAATCACAGCATCTCTCTTCAACCAAGCTAACATAAATTGATATCAATTTTTGCAAGCTCTTCATATCGAGAGTAGCATAATTAACATGGAAAAGTTGATAGAATTCCATATAAATGAGACTAAAGTGCTGCAGCTCAATAGGAAGGAAAAACAAACTAACCCTTATGTCAAGGCCTTCTAATCGTTTCCTCAATATTTTACCTCTATCACATACAAAATACAGTAAACAACTTAAAGCAGCTGCCCAAACTGATTCTTCCTTCTCCTCTGTCTGCAAAAGTTTTGATGGTAACAGATAGTAATGAAGGATACAATCAAAGTTAAAAGGAAATAAAGAAAGATTTAAGTCAACAATAAGCACACATCAATTCAACAAGAAGCATGATAAATCAAGGAAGTATATTGCATCGTCTGGAGCTGTACCTGGACAAGAAGAAGAAGTATTTCATACAAAATGTTTAAAATCCAAGACTCGAATGTATCAATGGCCGACATAGGGTCCAACTTGCTATCAGAGTCCACCTTCCTCTTTCCCTTTGTTGCAAGTTGATCCTCATTCTCAAAAACCATTTCTCCTGGGTACTCTTCTTCAATTGTAGAAGTATCATCCGTCATCAATGGTTCCAATAAATGGGCATGGACTCCTAGGTTCAGAATTAAATCAAAAGCACGAACTCTGCAAGCAGGTTTCGGAGAACTGAGCATTCCCTGAATGATAATTAGAAAGAAAACATAAGAAGCTACAATGACGAAAAGCAAAAGAGAGGTATTTTCTCAATGCAGCACCTCAAGCATAGACAGTGTAAGCGGAGCTGCAGTCCCAGAGTCCAGCACATACCTAAAAAGCATAAATGTCTTTCCTCCATGAGAACCCAATCATACTAAAGGAATACATTGAGAATAAAGAATAGTATTCACAGAGTTAAAAAATATTCAACCTACCACTGTCCAAGATTCCTTCTTTTTTAAATTAAAATCAAGAAAACTAACAAGTTATTTGATGCATCATGTCCTGAAGAGTATTTGTCAGAGTCTAAGAGCGTTAAGCCTTCCAATATCTAACATTCCTTCTTGATCTTTGAATTTGAATAAGAAACTTCAAATGCATGAAGCTATGAAGAGTGAATGTCAAAGAGTCAAAGAAGGCTCAACCTTCCGCAATATTATTATTCCTTCTTTATTTCTCTCCTTATAATTACCTATGAACGGTGCTTTTCTTTAATGTACTTCATGGCTCAATGTAAGTCATTTGTAAAAATACAAATCCAATTAAGCATTACTCACAACGTAATAATAGCAAGCATTTTATCAGTGTAAAAACTTACATGTCAATAATTAGTTTAATAAGGACGCTCACAGCCACATCAATCGGCGGCTTTCTACTGCTATTACTTAGTCTCGAAGACATCGTCAGATAATTAGGAGTTGTAGAATACGTCTCTGAGCTGACTGCTGTGATAACCTCAGATACCTCAGCAGGATTCAGTCGTAGAGGTTGCTGTTCACTGATTTTAAATTGAAAAACAAAACAAGGAGAAAGTGAAGTCATATTGCAGATAATGGTCTTCAGTTTTATTTATGAACACAAAAGTGGCTGATTGAGGACCCAGATAAATGAAAAGGCAACTTGTCAAGAAGTAAATGAATGAAAAATCAAATTGAATGCGTTCACCTACATAAGAAAAGAATTATGTATCCAAAACCAAATTCAGGATGTCATACCACTATGTAACGACAATTACTTTTAGATGAGGAGCAAGCCTTAAAGAGTCAGGAGGTTGGTACTAGAAATCAGAGTCTTATATGCAGGTATTCCAGACCAAACCTAAAGAATTATTCTTCTCAGAAGAAAAATGGATATTTCTAACTTAAATGTGCATAATAATCTTACTAGCAGAAAAAGAAACATTGAAGAATTGATGTAGCCTATGAAATACTGATTAAGGTATCCTTCACTAGCAAAAGTTATGAAGTCACCACATGCTTCTGAGCAAAATAATCAGAACATGTACTATAGGTTAAGTGAACACATTATTGTCGAATTGGTAGAATCTTGTGCACCTGTAGTGACGATATTGGAAGAGTTGTCGAGCACGTGGACGGAAAGTACTAACAGGTGTATCCTCCCTGCACCAACAATTAACAATTCATAAACACCGCAAATGTTCTATGAGCAACATTTTTTTTTCAGATTACATAAAAGTCTAAAACATATTGAACCTATTGGTCTCAGGTTAAATCATTCATCTTTATGTGTCACCGAAGTTAAATAGCAGTAGCGTTGCATATAAACCTCCAGGAAAAGTTTCACATTCAAAAGCAGGAATAAGTGCAAGTCAAATCTAGTACATAATTATTAACTCTCAACAAATTATTTCCTTAGTTCCCTCAGCTGATTTGATAGAGAAGATCGTTTGCAAGAATTGGTATGGGATGGCCTCAACCAAAGAAAGGAGATAGTGTTTCATCCCTATGATTTGGCATGGGATGGCCTCAACCAAAGAAAGGAGATATAGTGTTTCATCCTGATCAGGTGATCTAGAATACTTCACTTTGGAAAGATAACATATATAATAATTCTTTGGTACTTTTGGAAAAATAATACTTCACTTTGAAAAATAATGTGCAATAGTATTTATAAGTAGCTGTGCTTTTGGACAACAAATCTTTACTAGAAAAGGTAGTTTCCAAGTATGGAAATGAGTAACAGGAACATGCCAGATCTGGTGAGATCCTGATTTGTTGCGTTTAGATGCTGTTATTGATCTCAAGTGGGAGTGAGCTGAGGCTGAATTTATAATTGTTGTGACTGATGACGGCTGCAACAGTTGATCAAGATATGGCATATCAGCTGTTCCAAAATATTTCCAAGGCTGGCCCTTCATTTTAGATTCCATGTCAGCTACAAGTAATGCAGCAGCACCCAACTCCAGGAAATTACGCGGTCTCACACATTGAAGGTCTAAAATTCGGTCACTTTTTTACAAAAATGGAAAAAAACTAAAGTCAGATTTTCAAACAAACCAGACAATGAATATGTCATTCGCAGCTAAACAATGACAAATAATCAATATCTCATCAGCAGCTAAACAATATGACTAATAATCATGACAGAAGGGCATTCAGAAGTAAGTTACCTTTCAGTTGACAAAAATGATTGTTGATGTTCCCCAACCCAACGCCAATTCAAAAGGTCCATCGCAATGTAATTATGATCCTCTGAAGAATCTGCTTCACTGATATTGGACAAGTTTGATGCAGGTAAAGTATTAGAATCTTTTTTCTCTGTAGATTCTCCAACACTTGCAGGGCTTAATTGGGAATTAAACGATCTACTTAACAAAGATGATAATGATGGCAATGACTGTCTTGATGTAGAGGAAGGTCCAGTAAAAGCAGCAGCTTGAAATGAGCGCCTTGGAATATGTTGAGCCACTAGAGAATGAACATAATTGAGAGACTTCACAAGTGCCCCAGAAGCAAAACTTGATACTGGCAAAGAAGGTGACGAATTTGAGGATGATGTCAGTGCAATAGATTGTTGGTTTAGAGATTGTGACCATGGGGATCTATTTAGGTTAACCTCACATTCGGTAACAATACTCATACAGAACCTATCAATCTGAAGCAATGTCTCCTCGCAGGGTTTGTACCTGCAGGAAAAGAACGATGGGATATGAAATGAACACCAGAAAGAATTGCATTATAGGTATTGAAGGAACCAGCAGACTATTTCATAAATTCCACATCACCTTAATTCTAAATAAGTACTCAGTAAGAAATAATTAACAGATAAATCAATTTATTTTATTCAGTAATTCAAAAAATGCTTTCTAAGAACATTTAACATGATCAGCTAGTAACTACATCAATCTCACAAAGATAATCCAGAAAGAGAGCTAACATCATGATCATTCAACTTCTTTGTTCAAGAAAACAATTGAAGAGACAAATTCTGTAGAACAAACTCACCGCAGAAGGTACCGCTTCAAAAGTGTCACACACCTTGCCACAACAGCAGGACTGGTGCAAAGTACAGCCACGTCAACAATAAACGACAAAATAATAAAAAGCAATACTCTAATTTATCTAAAGTAAACTGGAAAAATAAAAACACTTTGTTGAGCACAAGGGAGATATTAGAAGATCCATCAATTCATTTTTTTTGCTATAACATTACAGTGCCTAAAATATTAGAATGCCCTCACATCTGATGCAATATTAGAACTCGTATCTTTCACGTGACAGGCTTATCAAACTCAACTTTCATGAAATGTGCCAAAACTAACACGCATTAAAGACATCAAGTGAATCAATGAAAATCCCCCTACTCAAAACTAAACCAGATAATGTCGCTTCCATAGTATATAAATTATCTACTGAAGTCATTAGGCCAGTTAATCAAACATTCGTGTAAATTGAGAAATCCATAAGAGCAGAAGAACAACAATGATGACTTCTCTAGTATCTATCGAGTGGAGACTTGCATAATAATCCAAAAGGAAATATGACATTTACCTGCGCTCCCTCTCAGCAATAGTATGTTCTAGGATAACATTATAAGACAAGTCGGTTGTTGATGGGGCCGCCAAATAATCCTGCCCAAGCATGAAACTACAGTTGTAAGATCCAAAAGCGAGTCTCGTGCATACCGCACTAGTTAGAGGTTATCATCTTTATTCATTCGTTGGCACTCTACAAACCGATACCCAATACGAAACCAAGCAATAGAATGACCACCTGAAACTGGCCAAGATCAAGAGTGATAGGTTGTACTAGGAGGGGGCATTATTTCAATGAGGGAAGATATTTAAGACGTGACAAGCAGACTCAGTTAACAAACAGAATGGAAATGAAGTCCCAAAACGTTTATCCTAAGAATCCCAATACTCAGAGTGTTCCATGCTTCTATCTCAGACATAAGAATGTGATTTAACATCCTTATAGAAAGTACTGAGTTTCAGAAAAATTCCCATTGCGAGTTTTGCTAGTAGAAATAATGTCACCATATTCGATGCACTAACAAACAACATCTTTTCAGCAACAACATCCCAATTTATGGACTACAAACGCTTCTAGTTGCGAAGAAACAACGAATTGAACCAAACAGAACCAGATTCTTCGACGCTCAAATCAAAATATACTCACTAGTGTCCCAAAGCAAGCTAATTCTCCAAATCATTTAACGCAATAAATCTCAAATCAACAACCGCAACCTCACAGTTCAAATCCATCGAGCCAAGATCCAAACAAGAGTAAGAAGAAAGAAGAGAAAAGAGCCATTTACTCGCAGAGTTCTAGAAGCTTCATTGAGAACCGTCACAGGACTACCGTGGTAAGAGGAAGCAGCACCGGATGAAGATGACAGGAAATCGGTGACGACGCGGCGCAACGGCTCCGGCGGCTTCCGTACAGTCTAGAAGCGCTACCGACGAGACCGAATTGGTGAAATCTGGAGCTCCCGTGACTGCTCCGCGACGGACTGAACGTGGACATAGCAAGTGATCGACACAGAGAATATCCGGTGTGGGAGGGCGTAGTGGAAAGATGGGAAGGACGGGTTGCAAAAAAGAAAGAAGGGCAAGAGAAGGGTAAAACAGGCGTGGAGGGGAGCGTTAGACGGCAGACAGGAGGCAAATTGTGTTTGTTCCACGATTTTCGGGTGAACAAAATTAATCATCCCTGTTTATCGGTGTCAGTGAACAAAAAGAAGGGGACGACAACCAAACATGCAAAGGTGACAGGATTTTGTTGTTTTGTTTACTGTCCCCAGGCACAGGGACAGTAACCAAACACTACCTTAGGGTCCAGTGATGCATCTGCTATGAGGAACAAATCCTCGGTTCTCTTAACTAATTCCTACTCTATTTCAGCTCGTTTCATCCACACATTTAAATAGGATAGAGAAAAATGTATGGATGAGATAGGATAAAATAAAGTAAGAATTGGTTAAGGGGAACAGATGATCTCATCCCTCTATTATGCCTCTAATTCTACACGTTGTCATACGCTTAATGACTCTTCTAGGTGGCCTAATATTACAAAGGTCTTCTTAAGTATCAAATTTATCCGCAAGTCACGTTTATTCCTTTAATACGACAATCTTATTTAGATTCATTTAAGCAAAACTCAGTCTTACTCACGTGATCTTCAACCAACAATCGAGTTCTTGAACGCCTCACGACCCTCACAGTATTTGACTCTTACACTTTTAAGAAACTACAAAAGCAATAGAATATTCAAAGGCAACAATCAAGCAAAGAAGAGATACAACAAACTATCAACCATTATTATTTCCCTCAAAGTATACAAAGGAATGTTGTTTCAACTCTGCATATAAAAAGCAAGGCTCAAATGAGCTATATATAGGCATCAAAACTTGGAGAATAAGTAAGAATCATAATAGAACTCTACTATATATGATTATATCTTATCATATTAGATTACATCGTTATCCTATAAGATTACATCCTCATCTAAATAGGACTCTATCTGATAAGGTCTATCAACTTCTCAACTAACAAGATAAAAGATTACATACGATATATCCCTATCCACGAAGATTTCCACTATCTTCAAATGATCCTCTCACGTGGTCTTTATCCTTTAACATTGATGTTTATCCTTCGTAATCTTATCCACCACATCATCCAAGATCCTCACGATCTCTATCTATTAATGATGAGTTATCCAAGCCAAAGCCAGCTATAGCACACTAATATAGTCCAATGCTTACCCATGTCAAGTTCGTTAGCTATGGTCTGTCCATTTAAGTATCCACTAAGTCCTTAGTCTATCAAGAACTTAGCCTTAGCTTTGTCAGCTCATACACGATTCGAAACTTTATCAAAACTCGTACCCTACTTAATTTAACTTGTTAAATCACCTTAGAGCTTTCACGTGCCTCTGTCATGCGTGTGATCCAACTAACCTTCCACCCAAGATCTATCTCCAGCTAGTTGTGAAGTACCTTCATGTGCTAAGGGGCTAACCACTATCCATAAATAGCAAGCCATTTTAGGGAATGTTGTACTGGGTTATATGCTAATTTATATCCTTTTATTCAATCGATCGGTTATAATTTTACAAATAACATTATTAGTTTAATTCATTAATGTATTTTGATATATTTCTTAATTACATTTAATGTTTTAATATTAAAGATAAAATCAATGAAATAATTACATTATAATCAAATCATGACATTCCTAAGTGCGATGTCAGATTTCTAAATCCCCTCTTTTTTTTATCATACTCCGTTTATAATTGATAATTTATTTCCTATGAATCCCAGGAACTGCCTTTTCAAATTCAACAACTTCCTAGTGAAAAATGAAGGCTTTTAGGAAGCAATGTTAAGAGGATTGAAGGCTCCAATTCACATAACCAAACAATTAATATATGTGTAAAATTTAAAGGTTATTAAGGATGAGATTAAAATGCTCAATGTTAGAAGCAAACCAAATACAAGGGCTATAGTGGAGAAAGCTAAGGAGAAGTTATCTTCTACTTAACAACTCCTTTCTAAGCACCCAAGAGACTCTCATCTTTTGGATAAAGAGAAGCAAGAACTAGAAACCTAACCTTAAGCCATTATGGATCACAATTCCTTAATGAAACAAAGAATAAGGATTAATTGGATCAAATATGGAGATAAATTTTCAAAATTCTTCTTTAATTCAGTTATTGTAAGAAGGAATACGAATTGGATTTCTACAATCTCAACTTTAAACGGAAGGGTTCTTACTAATCATAAGTAGCTAGTTACAAAAAAAAGTTCTCATTGGCTTTAACCAAGTAATATCATCTTCTACTTAAAAACTAGAAACCTTTATCACCAAGAGAAATATGGAATTAGCAAAACTTGTTAAGCCAATTGAAGATGGGAAAATAGAAGCTACTACTTTTCAATTGAAAGGATTTAAGATACCAAGGCCAAATGGGCTGAATAGTTTCTTTTCTGACAAAACTTGGGCAAAAATAGGCAACTTAGTCATGAGTTTTTCTTTAAGGCAATACTGCTTGAGGATATAAACAAAATTGTTGGAATGTCAAGTGTGAGTAGGAATCCCATATTGGAAAGAGATGAAACTAGTGAAGTACATATAAGTGGAAAGGACTCATAAAGCTAATTCCTTAAAGTTTTGGGTCAAGTTTGAGTAGGAATCTTACATTAGAAAGAGATGGAACCAGTGACTGTATCACTGGGAGTAGCAGAAGCAAGCTTAACATAACGGGACTATCATCGGGGAGGATAATTGTCTTTATTATCTTAATGGTTGCAATTACGCGCATCATATCAACAATTGCATCTCTCCTCAGCATTTTATCTTTGAAGGTGTAAGTATGTTCTATACTATATATCAAATTTTTATCACATGTGTGCCATTATGCTTTTACTTTTATTATTGATTGCTAGTTTTAGTTTTAATAGACAGCTTTAGCCACGATCAATAGTTAAGTACCTAAGTTGAACTCTTACCAATGTAATGCAAGCTATTTTCATGTTGGCTTCTTTCGTTAAAATTATTTGTAGCTGTCATATTATGTTTGATACTAGAAGGTTTCAGCCCTTCAATCGGTAACTATTTATAAGATTTCACAATTTATACCATTTTGGATGGTGAGCGATTGATTTAAGTCGTGCTGTATTCTCATTTCTCAGGTTGCGAACTTCTTTTCTTCAAAGATGACATGCGGAGAAGAAGATGCTTTGTGTTGAAGGACACACCAGACGAGCAATTGCAGAAAACTTAAATAAGAGGTGAGATGAATTCTTGGTAAGAGTTTCCAATTGGACTTACGTGGGTACTTGTGTATAAATTTGTTCCGTATGGCCCAGTTATGTTCCTTTAGCCTAAAATCTATTGGAAATCGTAGTAGACTCACAATTCTAAATCAAACAACAATATATTAATAATAAAACAATTTTACACTCTAGCTGAGTTTCTGCTTAATCTATTTTTTTTTCTTTTTTTCTCTCATGCATGCATTACAAATATAATGGTCTTTTTTAGGCATAAAATTTGGTTTACTCACTGACTTTAAAAGCTTAAAACAGCTACACTAACAAACAGCTATAATTAATGAACTTTGGCAACTAACAAAGTAATAAGCCTAAGTAATACAACACATTTGTTGTATCTAGAAGAACTCAAAAGAGTTCTACGCGACTTTGACTTCTAATACTCTCCTTCAAATCCGACCTTGCACATCAAGCTTTTCTTTAAGTTTGTGAAATACATTGGTCTTTAACGGTTTTGTAAAAATATCTACAAGTTGATTGATTATTCTACAATAAATGAGCTCTACATTTTTGTCTTTCACTTGCTTTCTAATAAAATGATATTTCATGTCTATATGTTTTCTTCGGCTATATGACTATAATGTAATTGGATCTTTCATGTGTGCGATACAACTTACTCAAAACATTCTTCAAGCATATTGCTTGACATGTAAATGTCGTTGCAGTGATATACTCGGCTTCACATGTCAAGAGAACAACTATTTGTTCTCTACACTTTTCGGAACTCTACACTTTTAAAGTTTCAAATTCAGCTCTAAGAGATTGGAGTCATAACTTTTTAGCCCTTTCAACTCCTTGAAGAGAATTCTGTAGAGTTCCCCTCCTTTTATATTTTTAACTCCAATGTTTTTTCAAATTTAATTTATCAACTCCTTAAAAGAGGAAAAACAAGACTTTCTTGTCTTTCTTGCATGATTCCTTAAGTGATGTCCTCTACGTTTTTTATAAAGATGCTTCAGCGGTCACATCTTCAAGCTTAGTGTAACCCTCTTTAATAATTTCCCACTGGTTCAGCCGGATTCTGGCCGAACGGTGCGTTACCGTTTGGATCCATTGGTTGGCAACTTCCTGTGATATCAACGACGTGAATATACCTGCAAAACAAGGAAGGCTGATCGAGGGTTGTGTCCCGATTAGCCACTCCGACAATCAAGTAAGTCTTTTAGTGAAGGTGGAGCTTGATCAAATCAGAGAAAACAACTAGGTTATGAGTTTTGTACCTCAATTATGGGAAAAAATACCTTATATGTGGAGCAACAGCTAGGTTTAGGTCTTCACATCATGTGCATGGAGGTCTCTCATATGGAGACGGGCTGAGGAGAGCGTGGATCGGGCTTGGGCTTGACATAGCCATTGGGTAGGAGACTGATCTTTGATGAATGGACCGATCGACCCACGGGTCGTCCTGACTGGATCCGGGCCCAGCACGGTCGACCCGACCAAGTACCAAATTTGATATTGATAATTAATCAACATTTTGACTTTTAGGGATAATATAAATCGAAATTACAATGCAAAAATTAAAAGAAAAATTTTAATTCAAGGAATCTTCTATGGCAAAATGTGCAATTTAAACTTTAAGATTTTTATCATAACAAAATTGAAATCATAATATTTTAGAATGTTCAAGTTCAACCCTACCCTTTTCAAAACATTCAAAATTAACCTTCTATAGATGGATATTTAATGGAATTAGTGTCATATAACTAGGACTTTTAGATTTTTTTAATATTTATTTGTTAAGTCCACGTAGCAAATTTGCCCTACTTGTGCCAGTAAAGTCCATATCCCCGTGATAGTAGAGTCTATAAATAAAATTTAAAAAATATTTAAAAATATCAGGTAAGTATTAATGTGACATTTAGCTGAAAAAAGTTTAAATCACATTTAGTTGGCAAAAGTTTAAATCTCATTAATTTTCATCAAATGAGGGCCTAATTTAAAGGTTTGAAAAATTTTAAAGTTGAACTTAGAATAATAAATGTTAAAGTTCAAATTGTCTTATTGTGAAAATATTTTTACTTAAAGTATACTTATTGGAAATCTTCCAATGGTGTTTTCTTTACGAGGGAGAGCATAGATAAAATCAGCGGCGGAGCTAGGTGGGGGCCAATGGTGCACTGAGCCCCCACCTTCAAGATTATTAAATAATTATATATATATATATAGATTATTAAGATTTGTGATGTACTGGGTCCCTCAAAATTCAAAAAATTAAATATTTGGACCCCCTATCTTAAATTCCTGGCTCCGTCACTGGATGAAATGAATGTAGAACATCATATCCATGTCAACAAAAAAAATATCCTTTTGTATAATAAAATAATAATAATTATTATTATTATTATTATTATTATTAACAACAACAACCGCAAGCCATAATAATGTTGTTATTAAATAAGAGTCTAATGTTTTAATAATTTAATAAACTAAAAAATACGATATTTTTCAATATTATGTATTAAAGTAATATTAAAATAAATTACTTTATTAATGAATAAATTTTAATTAATCAATAAAATGATAAATTAAATTACTTAGTTAACTAATATGATTAACTACCAAAAAATCTTAAACTTTACACAATTTTCAATTATAATTCAAAGTTTAAAAGTGACAATAAAATATTCGAACTTTGAATTTTTGGCAAAAATAGCTTGATGTTAGACTCCTTCTTAATGGTGTAGACTTGATAAGTCACATTAGTTGTATTATGGTACACATAGGATGTCATGATATGTCATGCTAAATTTACATCAAATTTCAATAAAATAATATTGAAGCAAATTAAACAACAAAAACCCTAACTTATTCTTCTCCCCTCTTTTGTCACACTTAAAATGCCCCCCCATCTGCCGCCTAAATCTAAACTGATTAATATTTATCTTGCTGAGGGTGATTTTGATAGTGTAGTTAATTTTGTTAAGGATATGCTTAAAAGAAGTATGCTAGATCTAGAGTAAGATATTACTTGGTTTCATTACAAAGAAAACAAAAAATAGTGTTGGAACTATTTTTAAAAATGTTGGATGAAATTGTAAATCCCAATGAATTCATTGTAGCCAATGTTTTAAGGGCTTCTGGTAGCAGTGATATTCGTCTTTCCTTTGTTGAGCAGATTTATGCTAGGATCATTTATTATGGTTTTGCCACTGATTTGGTTATTTGCAAACTATTGATTTACTCGTATGCCAAAAAAAGGTTCATTAACTCGGTTTGAAAGGTTTTCAATTAGTTAAGTTTGGAAGATAGTATTTCTTGGGTGGCTATGATCTCTAGTTTTTCACAAAATGAATCTGACGAAGAAGCTATTCAACTTTTCTACTAAATGCATCTTTATGACAGTTTTATAAAAAAAAAAACTTTCATACTGCAAATATACTTATTGTAACTCGTAGTATAAAAGGTATCATTCTTACGAGGATTAGTTAGTCACCTAACAACTTGAATGGACTTTGTCTAAGATAATAAAAGATTAATGAATTGAATTAAAATAATTAACTGAAATTGAAATAAAATAGCAAAACTAAACAATTGAATAATAGAAACTAGCAATAAGACTAAAGTTAATCAATGATGGAAACTTAGGGGTTTTTATATCTTTGTTTTGTCCTCCCTTTATCTTGTTGATTCAATTATGCATGATGCTAGAGAGTACCCTCTCTTAAGATCTAATCAAGTAATCCTAATTGAAATCAATAATAATATAATTGCAACATCTTGATTCACAAAACTACTCTCAACTATTCAATTGGATTTGAAGAAATCTTAAGAATAATTAGCTCATACTTAAGATCTCTCTCCAATTGTTTATTAATATGATATTTACAGGTCTTTTAAGTTACTAACTCTTCCGTAACTTATCATAAATAACTTGATTTAATCTCTCGATTTATTATCAAGTATAAGCAAAAAAATATCATAAAGCATTCATATATATTGAATTCAACAAGTATAAAGTTTAACAGAATAGATCAAGAATGATCCATAATATGGATTTAGAAACCATTATTATGTTTAGCATCCTACTAATCAAAATTAACATCCAAAAAAATGAAATATAGGAAAAGAAAAGAAAAAAAACAGCTTTATGTCTTGATTTGGAAATTTTACAATTAATCTTGATCTCTCCACTTTGATCTCATTGATTCTGATATAGAGCCACCTTTTTAGTGTTTTTCTTCTCTTTAAATACTTTTGAGTCTTCTAGGTTTCTTTTAGGGTTTCCTCGCTTATTTTGGTTCAAAAATATCCCCAAAATGTCAAGAATATTAAAAAAAACTTGCAAGCTAGAAAAATTGTCTATGCGTGATCATGCATGGATGAATAATTATGAAGAATATTGTGTGTTATTATGTTATTGGGTAATTGTTGTAACACCCCACTCCCGCGTGACCCGAACCTGATATCGTTGGTGATATTCGAGTCCGTGCCCTGTGAGGGTGGCGTAATACATCAGTTGGTAAAAACTCAGTATATCATTTTCTTCTCTCTTGTTTTTTTTTGAACCGTACATCAGCGCGACAAAAATAGTAGACAGTAGAAAACATTTGCAGTTATTACAATCATTTAACAATATTTTATAGTAACTATAAAGTTCACATACTAATCAGTTTACGAAGGTTGCGGAATACAATATTGAGTCCATGTTCACAATTAACCATTTTCAGTTATTACAGTCTGTAAATGTATAAAAAAACAATAAAACCACAATGGGCTCATTATAAATATAAAGCATTGTTGTACAATGATTGTGGAAACTAATTCGATAAGACACTAATGCAGACGCGAACTGATCCCGACCTCTATCCTTCACTTGCCTACAGTAGACC
>JANITW010000004.1:49788293-49804947 GCA_027564335.1 Erythroxylum williamsii | reverse complement strand
ACCATAGTCAAGGCAACAGTACTGGTATGTCCCCTGTACCATGATCTTTTCTATTTTCTAAAAAATAATATGAAGGAGAATCAAACGATTCCTAAGTATATATGTACACTCATACATAGTAATAACACTTTTTAAGTACTTAAAGTAAAAAGCGAATATATCTGTATTTATTTATACGTGATTAAAGTATAATTGCACCAAATATCAAAACCTTCTGAGACAGTTATATATTTTCATGTCAATGGTCCAGACGGGCGTTGATAGGCAACTTCAAATAATTTCCTGTCCCCACCACTACTTACATGCCCGAGAACATGCGAATTTGTTGCATGTTGTCCCTCCCCAAAATTTTGATCACTTTAATTTAAAAACCGTGTCCTACGGGGATCGCAATGGATTAAGTTGGGCTAATTAGGCATTACAGTAGGCCAGGCTGAATTCTCAATCGAATTAGAGGGAGCTCGAGAATAAGTTGGGTTTAACTAATTTTTAATTAAAAGTGTAAAAATAATATTAACAAAAAGATGTCATTTTATTTTAAAGCATCGGCCTTCAGCGCTTTAAGTCTGACTTGTATTTTTATTTAGTTTGAACACTTAAGCCTAGGTTTTGTATTAAGTTGTATGTATTATGGTTTTTTTAATTGAATGTATGTTGATATTGACACCAAAGGGCATTTAGAATGATTGTTTGTAGATTAAAATTAAATTTGAAGGGTATTTGAGTACTGCCTATTAAATGTTATAAAAGTTCTGTTATTGATATCAAGTGAATTTTAAGGATGAAGTGTTATAGTTCATTTCTTTGTTGAGTTTTGACTAGGGTTCTACTCTTAGTATTATATAATTTTAAATAAAAATTAATGAAATGAGATAAAATAAATTGTACAATATCACGTGAGACAAGCAATAATTTTTAAAAGTTTAAGCATTTAAGTAAAAAAAAAATGTCAAACCACTAAAATTTCAATGTATTTAATGCTATTTTAGATTATCCAAAATAATTTAATTTCGATAAAATTATTTTTATTAAAAAACTTTATTTATGGATATAAATAATTAACGGGAATAAATCATAAAAGTTAAAATTATTACGTAAAAAATAATTAATCATACAATAAATAGAAATAGTTTAATAGACATTTAATAAATAATTGACTTTTAAAATAAAATAGTTATATATTTTATTATATTTTTCGAAGTTTGACAACTATTACTATATTCATCATATTTTTGTTAATTGCGTGTCTATTATAATTAGGCATGTGCCAACTTTTTAAAGATTTTTTAATTTTAGTGTCTAAACTTTTAAAAATTTTCAATTGAGTGACTAATTTTTAAAAAATTTGACGTATTAATTCAAAACTTTAGTCTTATTATTAATAAAATTTTTATTATTCATGGCAGGTAAATATTCAATTAGAAAAATATTGGTAATAATTAGGCTAAGGTAGAAAGTTTTTTTTTTAATGTGGACACTTACACATTATGAACAACAAATTTTTACTAGTGGAACTAATATTTTAAACTAAATTATTAAAATTTACAAGGCTGATTACTTAATTACAAAATTTAAAAATCTGACCACTAAATTGAAAAAAATAAAAAGTTAAACATATTAAGATTGATTTTCCCGTTATAATTATAAAATGAAGTCGTAATAGAATTTTGGTTCAGCCGGATTCTGGCCGAACGGTGCGTTGCCGTTTGGATCCATTGATTGGTAACTTCCTGTGATATCAGCAACGTGAATATACCTGCAAAACAAGGAAGACTGGTCGGGAGTTGTGTCCCGATTAGCCACTCCGACGATCAAGTAAGTCTTTTGATGAAGGTGGAGCTTGATCAAATCAGAGAAAACAACTAGGTTATGAGTTTCGTACCTCAATTATGGGAAAAAATACCTTATATATGGAGCAATAGCTAGGTTTAGGTCTTCACGTCGTGTGCATGGAGGTCTCTCACATGGAGACGGGCTGAGGAGAGCGTGGATTGGGCTTGGGCTCGACATAGCCATTGGGTAGGAGACTGATCTTTGATGAATGGACCGATCGGCCCACGGGTCGTCCTGACTGGATCCGGGCCCAGCACGATCGACCCGACCACCCACAAATCTAGTGATCCAAGTAGTACCTTCATTTGGATGTTTCAATTTTCATAATTTATCTTTGCTAATTTTAGAATTTGAAGCTTAATCATATTAGTCATTTTTCACGTCCTTGAAATGTAGTCACAAACTTTGCCTTCATACTACTTATTGGAAACATAGTAGACTCACAATTTTAAATCAAAAAACAATATAATTATAATAAAACAAAGTTACACCCTAGCTGCTAATATATGAGCTTCTGCTCGATCTCTATTTTTTTTTGTTTTTCTCTCATGCATGCATTATAAATACAATGGTCTTTTTATAGGCATGAAAGTCGATTTACTTACCAACTTTGACATCTCAAAATAGCTACACTAATAAACAACTATAATTAATGAACTTTGACAACTAACAAAGTGATAAGCCTAAGTAATACAACTCATTTTTCATGTCTAGAAGAACCCAAAAGAGTTTTACATGGGTTTGAATTCTAACAAATTCACAGTTGAAAAAGCAAAAGAAAAAAAAGAGGACATATGCTTATGAGAGCTTTACATTCTCTAAGAATGGAGAATTTTGGGTCCAGCAAGAGGAACAACCTTTTCACGTTATTCCATGATGGTATTGTATTATTCCTCAGAAGGGCACGAGCATTAACAATTGAATAGAAGAAGAACTGCGTTGTAATCATTCTACGTTAAATCAAGGTAAGTTTCTACAAATCTCAAGTCACCGCTAGGAGAGAGTAGAGACCTAAAAAGCCTCGCAACAAAAACCTTTAAAACAAATTGAAGAAGTTTTATGCGTACAGGAGCTCAGTCCTATCACACCTAAGACTGAAGAGCCCATTCTTCGAAATCTTTTACAGCGAAATATGTTTGATTTTCTTCTTATTCTATTTCAAGGTTTTAGTTCCATGTCTTTAGTTCAAGGTCACGCCGGGTTATGCCATGACAAGAACAAATGCTTTTCACTCAATCTAATCCACTTAAAAAGAATCTAATCCACTCGAAAGAACAAATGATACGTTATATTACATATCATATTACATTATTAACTTTTAATTCAAATAATATTTTACTGTATTATATTATAAAATTTTCTATTTTTTTAAATAATAATTTTTAAATATTATTTCTATTTACGTTTTATTTTATTATAAACCATTCCATTTTATTTAATTCCATTCTATTTCATTAAAAACTTTACATCCAACTAAGTATAATCTTAATTATTTGATTGTATAGTATATATATATATATTTTATTTTTTGTTTTTTTTTGAAGCTAAACAAAGTCATATAAAAGAAATATAGTATATATTATTGTATTTTCACTTTTGTTTCTTCAAAATTTTCATATGAAATTGGACTCACCTCTTATTTGTCTGGGAATCATAGACATCTACTTTTTGATATACACGTAACGTTTTCTATTCTTCCAGCAACAGAGAGAATTGGTGTGACAAGTTTGCAATGTTTCATAGTTATAAGGCAAGAAAATGCAAAAACAAAGAATGACAACTAATCAAGAATCTTGATGTTGCAATTTTTAAGCCAATCCGGTTCTAACCTCTAAGCTATAACCCAATAAATTATAATTAAGTCCCGCTTTTGTATTGGAGATGAAATGACTGACAACGCATTGGCCTTTGATACTTTAAGGCGGTAGTGTTAATCACTCACAATAATCGACTTCTTAATCAGTGGCTAAAATTAATATTTCCGTTGTTCATGCATCATTTTACCTAACATCAATATTAAAAATCTTTAAGATATGACAATAACTAAAAATCAATAAATTCTTATTTTTTGGCTAGATCAATGTTTACTTTTGTTATGTTACACAAAATTATTTTCCATTCCCAATATTTACTAAATTACAATTTAAAATATTCTCTATTAATAAAGTAAGTTTTAGGTGCCCCTTTCAAAACTAAAAATGGTATCTTTTTATTTTGTCCAATCAATCAATCCCAATGTATTCTAACAAATAAAGAAAAATCACAAAAAAGATTAACTAGTGATAAGAAAAACCGGACATTACAGCTTATTCAGGACTAGCATATTTGGACATTATTAGATATATCTTTTGGTTATATTTTACTTTTATTTATATATATATTTATTATAATTTTATATACATAATTATTTAACGTGTCAATTTTACTTATTTATTATCTAACTTGTATCACTATTTTATTATTATATTTATATAAATTTATCAAAAAAATAACTTCTCTGTTATATAAAATTAAAGTTATATATTATTAAAAATTTCAGTCTCTACTTTAATGTGAAACTTGAAGCTATATACGATGATTAGAACAAAAAAGATTAATCTCTCTCTCGTCTTGGTCCACTTACACATTGTAAAATTGTAATAAACAAAACAAGCGGCCACCTGCCCACCGTATCACTTGCAAGCGTGTGAAGTGAGGAGAAAGAGACAGGCAATCCACCGACTGGTGGTACATCGCCGTTTGAGGATGCTAATGAGTAATGGTAAATGAGTATGTGGGTCGAATCCAAAGACCTCCCTACACAGAGCAATGGGCGCGTCGTGCGAGTGAAGTGAAGACAAAACCGTGTGATGTCAAGTCAACAGGCTTGTCAGACACCGACACATTGCCCTTCAAGCCACAAATGTGATGCCCTCTCTATTGAAGCTCCTGCCTTGAACTGTCTTAAAACAATTACCAGATCAGGATCAATCGATGAAACCGTAAAAGTTAAAAATTATTTAAATTAATTTGATTAATTTTTACCTGATCCTGATCTGATAATTGTTTATTATTAAAAATTAATTTGATTAATTTTTAAGAACAAATTAATTTTTAAGAACCGATGAAGTGATCTTATTATTAAAAATTAATTTTAATTATATTTTAAAAATTTTAATCTTGTTCAATCTTTACTATATATTGAAATTTTTAAAATATAATATTAATTAAACCTTTAAATTTTAAATCTCTTATCTGACCATCTAAACGAAATTTAATAATGTTCACGTTAGAACAATTATGAAATTTTTGTGTGTTAATTTTTCGAAAATCAAGATTTTTAAGACAAATTAAAAATTTAAATTATCATTTCTATTAATCACTTGATTAAAATTTTAAATTATTTGTATTGAAATAAAATTTTTTCAAAAAGTTACTCTATAATAATTTGGTGAGTTGAAATTAGAAAAATAAATAACTTCTATTAAATTTAGCGAAATATTTAGGTAAAGTAAAATATCTCCGTATGTATAGTCACTTGTTACTCATTTCCAATTATAAGAATTTATGGTAACCACAAATGCGGGGTCTTCATTATTACTTGAGATAAATGGCATATTTATAATAAGTTTTACGAATAGTAGGAAATGAAACTAGCTTATTATTTCAGTCCAAGTGTCCTTTAAGTTTAAGTAATTATTATATTTCTTTTATATAAGAAAGAAAGATTCTCAATTATTATATTTTAGGGTACATATTAAATGTATAATTTATAAATTATTATAAATGAGTTAATATAAATAAGGGTTAATTACATGAAAAATTTAAAACTTTTGTTAAATTTTCAATTATAACCGATTATAACCTGAACTTTAAAAAGTAACAATAAATTGATCAACCTTTCAATTTGTTTCAATTCTAAAGCAAACTTTAAAAGTAGCAATAAAACGTTTAAATTTTTAATTTTTTCAATTATACTTTAACGTTAATATTTTTATTAAGTTTAAAAATGACCTAAATCAAATTAGAAAATCCTGATAACCTTATTGATATAATACTCTATAATGCGTGAGTAATTTGAAACGTTAGAAGAGTAAATAGAAAATAAATAGTTAAGGATATTAAAAGAATAATAGATAATATTAGGTTAAAGTTAAAGAAAATTAAGAGTTTAAATATTTTGTTATTATTTTTTAAATTTGAGTTATAATTTAAAAAAATTAAAAAAAATTATTACTTTTTAAATTTTAAATTATAATTAAAAAATGGACCAAAGTTTAACCTTTGCTATTAACCCTAGCGCAGCAGCGAAAGCGAAAGGAGGTTGACAAGTAACACCCGTATTCACTCGACGCTTTCCTTGCGTAGAGTTGCATTGAAGAAAGGTCCCAAAAGAAAAAAAATCTAAGGCTTTAGTTAGTTAATAAGAGGTTTTTTAAATTTAAGTGAGTTCGATCTTTTTTTATTTATGCAGTTATTTAAAATTTAGAGTTAAAATTTTATTTTTTATAAGAGACTTACCTGTTCAAGATCGTGAAAATGACTTAAAAGAAAATGCTTTGTTAATTAAAAAAAAAGCACAAAACAATGCAAAAAGAAGAACTTGGAAGTGAATTCAGGTGGGTGTGGTGGAAAGTCAAAATCCACGAAGAGAGAAGAACAAACGTAATCCTTCAGTTCAGTCTAGTCCAGTCTTCCGTGTGATCCCCACTTCCAGCCTGTCCCTTACAAACACCCCCTCTCTCTCTGTTAAGTTCCAAACTCCAAAGTCTACTCTCTATTGTTAATTATTACTTCTCTTTTTTTTTATGAGTCCATGACTTCCCAACTCTCTCCTCTCCACCTGTCCCACTTTTCTCTCGCCCAAGCAAAGCAATACCAAACTCAAGACAGACGGACGGACGGACACAGATATAGAGCCTTGGCGTAAGTATTTACCAGCCCACCGACGCTTTCTATTTGGTACCAAATTCATCTGTCCGCATGCCAATTGTAGCCGCAGCTCTCAGTCACCAACTACTACGCCGGCGGCGTGGTGCTCTTTTTTACCAAGAAAGGAAAATACTCAAGCTTCGGTAAACTACTCCTCCAAAGTTTCAATCTTTCTTTTAGATTTTGAGTACCATGGGTCCTCCCATCTATGGTGTCTCCAAGATCTTACTCTTCTCTCTCACTTTCTGCGTCTCTCTCAACATTCCCATTTCTGCATTGTCTCAACAAAAGCACCAATCTTTAAAGATTTCAACTTCTTCATCATTTTCTTCTGGTGCCAATGTTCAAACAATCAACTCCAACTCCGTCCTCGTGGCGCTTCTCGACTCGCATTACACCGAGTTAGCAGAACTCGTAGAGAAAGCCCTCCTCCTCCAGACCCTCGAAGAAGCTGTCGGAAAGCACAACATCACCATATTTGCTCCGAGAAATGAGGCTTTGGAGCGACAACTCGACCCCGAGTTCAAACGATTCTTGCTCGAACCCGGCAATCTTAAGTCCCTCCAAACCCTCTTAATGTTTCACATTATTCCGACGAGAGTTGGATCCAATGACTGGCCGACCAACAAGTCCAAACCGAGAAAGCACACCACTCTCTGCAACGACCATGTTCACTTAACCAGCAAGGGCTCCGGCAAGAAAACCATTGACTCCGCTGAGATTGTCCGACCCGACGATGTGACCCGACCTGACGGAGTCATCCACGGAATTGAACGCCTCCTAATCCCACAATCAGTACAAGAAGATTTCAATAGGCGGCGAAGCCTAAGATCCATATCTGCCGTGCTACCGGAGGGAGCACCGGAAGTGGATCCGAGAACGCACAGATTGAAAAAACCGGCACCACCAGCGCCGGCCGGGGCTCCACCGGCGCTGCCCATTTACGACGCCATGGCACCGGGTCCGTCCCTAGCGCCAGCCCCAGCTCCGGGCCCTGGTGGGCCTCACCACCACTTCGATGGCGAAGCTCAAGTCAAAGACTTCATTCAGACACTACTACTATATGGTGGCTACAATGAAATGGCGGATATTTTAGTCAACTTAACGTCTTTGGCCACCGAAATGGGTCGGCTTGTTTCAGAGGGTTATGTGCTCACAGTTTTGGCTCCAAACGACGAAGCTATGGCGAAGCTGACGACGGACCAACTTAGTGAACCCGGGGCACCGGAACAAATTATATATTATCATATAATACCGGAATATCAGACTGAAGAGAGCATGTATAATGCGGTGAGGCGATTTGGGAAGATAAAGTATGATACTTTGAGATTACCGCATAAGGTTGTGGCCCAGGAGGCTGATGGGACGGTGAAATTCGGGTCAGCTGATGTGTCAGCGTATTTGTTTGACCCAGATATTTACACCGACGGGAGGATTTCTGTTCAGGGTATTGATGGGGTTTTGTTCCCGGAGACGGAGAAAGAGGGTGCGGTTACAAAACCGGTAACCGCCGTTAAAGTTGCAACGAAACTAAGGAGAGGTATAGCATAGCTTATTCGTTTGGTATCATTTAATTGTGAATTTAATGGTTTTTCAATGTTGGATATGTTGTTTTGATGGGAAAAAGGATCTTCCACGGCCTATTAGTTAATTATGGTGTCCACTAGCTGTTTTTGACAAATTGAGACTTTGAGCTTTCTTAGCTTACAAGCGCATTTGGTGTGAGCTACCAGCAATTATTTCCAAGAATAATGCACACACACACTATGGTCCTTCCATAGGCTTAATTATTGAGATGCCGGCCTTGGTGTGTATGGTGTCCCATTTCGATGTATACTTGCATTGTTTAGTCCAGGGACTGGCAGTTGAATATATATATGCTTAATTGTAATTTATACCTTACAGTAGCTGACCTGAACCTCAACTTTCTTTTTTTTGTATGCTGATGCAGGGAAGTTAATGGAAGTAGCTTGTAGAATGCTTGGAGCTTTTGGACATGATTCACATTTTACTACATGCCAATGAACATTACTTCAACAACTAAATCTTTTAAAATACTGTTTCTTGGGTTTGACAACAAAGTTTTACTTGCATTTGCTCTTCACAGAAAAAAAAAAAATGTTACGATGCAAGTCACATTGGTAAGCGATTGCTCCAGTTGAAGGACGTCCTTAGAATCCCTTATAAGAGAGAGGCTTTGTTGTTATGTTATTAGACACTGTAATTACATATCTATCTGTTCATCACTATTCTTTTGGTATGATGATTTTCAGTTTCTATTATGAACAACCTTGTGTTTTCGTGAATCAAACACGAAAAAAACTCTTCATTCTTTTTCTGTATAGTCGGTGGTCTATATAAAATAAGACAGTTCTGTAAATCTGTTCATACTTTCTAGCGAGACTTTGCATTGTAAGTCTCACTGTTGCTCGTCAAAGCCCTTTTTTCGTTTTAATAATTGGGAAATCGCCCAAGTTGGTTTCGTGAACTGTTAAGATTAAACAGGAAAAGAATATGTTCATGATTGGTGCGTGCGAGGCATGACGAACCAGGTTTAACATCTACTCAATTAATGAGTTGATTCTTCAACTGCCATAAAAATAATTAACCAAATCTCAAATGAAGAACAACAGCAACAGAAGCAAGGCTGCGGTGGCAGAGACTTCTCAATAACACAAGAAGGACATGTGGCTGAGGAATAAATCCAGCAGATGCTTAGCTATTATGTTGACTTTAAGCAGCCTGGAAACCTTTCTTCGGTTGGTGGTCTTTGTATATTTGGTTTGGACAAAGCAGTCAAATTGCTTTTATCGATTATTTCTCCCATAGATCAACTGAAGTAACAGATGAACTAGTTATATTGTATCACTTGCACCTAATCTCCAGATATATCTTACCTACAAACTTGCGTTTCTTCTATTTAATTGTACTGCGAAACCATCCAAAAAATAAAATTTACACATCCTAGTAAGTAGTAACAAAGTGGTAAAGATCACAGAAAATTGAAGATATTCTATGTTTTTATCTCCGATAATGATTTGCGTTATAACATCACACGAATTGCCCCATCCAATTTAATTCTATCATGTTTCTTAATCTATGAAAAGTGGTATAACGGAAGATGCTGACATAACTATATTAAAATTTTAATTTCGTCAATATTTTAAGCAACCAATATGATTCACACTCTAATATTTCACATAACGTTTAAAATAGTCATTGTCGTCACATTAACATTTACAAAATGATATGATTTACACCCTTCAAACTTAACTTTGCTAGGTTCTCGTGAGATCTCCCTCACTACACTATTAATCCATGATTTCCGATTCATCATTTGTACAATTTTGGTCAAAGAACATTGACGTGATTGTTATGAAATATAATATATTATTTTTAATTTTTAATTATTTAAATTATTAAAACAAAAACATAGAATAAAGCAACTTATTATCAAATTATCCTCTTAACACTTTTTTAGAAAAATATAAGAAACTAAATCAATTAAAAAGGATGATAAAAAGGAGGAAGAGAAAGAAATTAAGGACAAGGAGAAGAAGCAAGAGGAAGAGGAGGATCCAAACAAGGAAGTAATTAGAGAGTACTAACTGAAGATTCCATATCTCAAAATTGAGAAAGATAGAAGGAAGATAAATTTGGTAAGTTTTTAAAGGTCCTTAAATAGTTACAAGTGATGTTGAAATATATCAAGTACTTAGTATCTTTCTAATGAGAAGTAGCTCTTGATGAGATACCGAAGGTCACTATAAGTGAAGAGTGCTCCTATATCCTGCGGAATAAGCTACCCTAGAAGGTTAAAGAATGAGAGAGTTTCATTTTGCTTTGTAACATTGGTAGCTTATTAATTAAGAGGGCATTAGCATACTTAGGAGATGAAATTAATTTGATACCATATGACCCTATTATATTGGAGCATGTAGAATACCAGGAAGTTAATGAGCCCTAAATTATGAATAAAGGTAGAAACAGTCCTGATTGTGGATCTAGGATGAGTGAAGTGCTCAAGGAGAAGTTCAGCTAAAAGAATCATAAAGAATTGTTTGTTGGGAGACAACCTAATATTTAAATATTTTTTATTTTATTTTGTTATCTTATAGGATCATTAGCAATAGTTTTAGTTTGTTTTAGTATTTTAAGACTCATGATTTTAAGTTTATTTTTATATTCTTGCATGATTAGAACATGATTATTTTGTTTGAGATGAGACTTGATGCTTAAGATGAGACTTGATGGAGTTCTGTAGGCTATATAGGCAGCTTTACCCAGAAGAGTTAGAATAGAGATCAAATTTCTCCTAACTACGATAGATTTTGAAGGCAAATGAATATTAGGGAATTACTAGTTATCCTTACTTCTTTTCCATTATCTTCAATATTTTTATTGTACTTATATGCTGTGTACATTGACAATAAAGTACAACTAAGTGTCGGAAAAAGAATTAACTACCGTTATTTTTATTATTCCTATTAAAATTATATTAATAGGAAAAATTTTGGGATTTTTAAAAATATTGATCAAGATAATTCATTATAAGTTTGGTTGTTATTAAGTTATTATTTGTTTAAGCAAATAGTTATGAGTTTTGATAATTAAATTAATTTTAATTTTCTTTATTAATTATGAAAATGGATACTTCATTTTCATATATGATAATTTTTGTACAATTTGTATATACAAGTAAGTTAGAAGTGAATTACTTTTAACCATTTTCATTATTCCACTTAAAAAGAGAAAAATAAGTGTGAATAGAGCATTAAATAAATTGACTGCGATGACTTCAAACTAAGGAAAAACTTTGAAGTTAAATAGTGGTGCTTGTAGCCATTTGAAATAGTGAGCTAATCAAGAGTGTTCATGACAAGGTGTTTATCTTAGTGTCAAAAAATTATGTAACTTTTTAAACAAGCTTCCAAATGCTCTTGTGATATTTAAAGTTAGTGTTTTTACTTCTTGTTCAATAAGGGGTTTGAAAATGTTTTAAAGTTGAAGCATATATTATATATATTAAATTATATGGATCAAATTAAAGTTTGAAGGTTTGTGGACTTAAATTGAATTGATTTATAAATTGATGCAAATAACTAAATATCTAGTAAATTGATGAACTTTGAAATAGAATGAATAATGGAGATCTTAATTGATATGATTGATTCTTTGAGTTCTTTCATGGACTTGTCACCTATTTAAGTTAAGAGTGATAAAATTAATTTATTTGAGAAAAATATATTTAAATATGGGGAAATTTAATAAGTGCTAATTAGGTTACACTTTTAGAATGATTTTACTTGTGCTTGGATGATTTCTATAGGATTTATTACTCAATATGGTCTATATTTTTTGTAGGTCTTATTTTACCTCTTTAATAAAGGATGGACAAATTTAGATAAGTTGTAGCTAATTTGGAGACCCTTTAGACTGATTTTAGATGGAAATGGGTTGAACGAAGTCCTATTTCCGTTAAAAGGGACCTAAACATGATCATCTTATCCAACTTGGTGCATTCTACTTATGTAACAACTTATCACATGAAAGAACACACCCATGCATATTTTTATATATTCCAAGGACTGAATCAACAATGCATGATAGAAGAGGAGTGATGCAACACAAGTGCAATAAAGTAATATGAGATCAAGGAAGATCAGAGGATGATAGGACAGTTAGAGAAGAGTTCAAGAACACATAAAAAGGAAAGCAGACTTAGGAGAAAAGTTTAAGATTAAAAAAACACAGATTCAAAATTTACAATAACTCAATCTTTTTTCTTATTTTATTAATTGTCTATTGTTGGATTTCCTTGTCTTCTTTTGAACTAATTTGAAATATAGATTTAGGTGTGATAAACCCTAAACCTATTGTTTTAGATTTGATTCTTTGATTTAATACAAGATTCTAGTTTTCTTAAAGATTATTTATGTTTGATGTGTTATATTGAATTGAATTAGTGTTTACAGAAGATTAAATTTTGGATTTCATATATATTAGTGAAAGTAGAAAATGTAAAAGATTATATATATGAATAGATCATGGCATGAATAATAAAAGTTGTATGGAATCCTCTAGATTGTAGTGATGACTATCAAGGGAATTCATTAAATAATTAATACATTCTTAAGTAGGTTTTGTTAGAGAGAATTTTTTATCAATCAACCTATGGATATGCGTTATATATCTTGAGAAAAAATGTACTTGCAACTTTATAGTTCCTAAGAAACTAGGATTAAACATTAAATCAAAATAAATTCACATATTGAAAAGGTTCCAAGGGGATTCTTCATCTAGATCTTGACTATTTACTAGTAGTTTTATTTTTGTTTATCGCCTTGATTGATTGTTTCTCATTTATTATTCTAGTTTAGTTAAATTTTCATTTTAAAATTAATCACATATTTTTTATATTAGATAATAGAAAGATGGATATTACTGATTATAGTCCTCGTAGGATCAACACTCATACTCACTAAATTATACTATAACAAAAATATATGCATTTAACTTAATGTTTTCTTTTAGTTTAACTCTGTGTTTTAAGAAATAAAAAATCATAATCAAATCCCATTTTCAAACTTAGTAACCCCATTTTAATCATTATCTTCTAAATAACAATAAAAATTTAGGTCATATAAACTCAAAACCAATTAGGTTTCTTAAATTTTGTACACTTATATAATCCCCAACCAAGTAAAATGGTGACAATGATAATGAGGAGAGGAGAGACTAAGAGAGATGATAGTAGTGGAGAGTGATGACAAGAAGCAACAAGCAGACGAGTGATGACAATAGTAAAGAAGAGAGATCAAGAGAGTTATACTTGCTTGCTTTGTGGAATTAAATTAAAGAGTTTATGAAATTGGGGTTAAGAGATTCTTTTAATCCTTAAGCAATTGTAATTTCTCATTTCGATCTCACTATTAACAAATATTTAGTGTATTGGCTGGTATTAGTTAAAAAGGACTACATTAGTTGGTACTATAACCTATTATAGTAACTAAAATTTAAATACTATTTTTCAGCTAACCAATCGATACTCACTAGAAATTATGATACACATCACTTTACTTCTAATAGGTATGTTGTGATGTGTTACACACAACAATGTTTCCTTAATAATAAAGATGGAAAGCTTTTAGTTTTGTTGGCATTTGAGGTCCAAGTTTTTATTCAAGTTTTTGTCATTATGTATAACAAACAAAAAAGGAAAAAAGATTCTTAGACTACTTTATTTAAGTTAGGAAAAAAAAAAGGAATGGTGAAAAAGAATAAACAAATAAGAAGAATTAGAAATGAAACACTGTTAGTCTAAGATTGACAACGTGGAAAGTATGATGGAATGAAAATGATATTATCTTTAGCACACAACATGGATGAAGTGGAGATGTTATTGGGTTAGTTCTATTTGGGTCTCTTTTAACTTACTTTTGGTTCAAAATTTTTTACAAGAGTCTAGATATGGTTTGAGATTAAAACGGAATCAGTTCGAACCTGAAATACCAAAATAAATTTAAAAAAATAAACTAACGTATAAGAAAGGTTCTAAGAAGATTCTTCATCTAGATCTTGCTTATTTACTAGTAGTTTTATTTTTGTTTATTGCCTTGATTAGATGCTTGTTACTTGTTATTTTAGTTTAGTTAAATTTTCTTTTTAAAATTGGTCACTCATTTTGTTAGATTAGATAATAGAAAGATGGATATTACTAATAGTTATGGTCCTCATAGGATCAATAATTATACTTACCCAATTATACTATAAGAATGATAGGTACATTTACCTTCATGTTTTTTTTAGTATTAATTTGTGTTTTGAGAAATACAAAAATCATAATCACAATCCATTTTTAAACTTAGTAGCCCTGTTTTTAATCATATTTTTCTAAATAAAAATAAAAATTTAGGTTATCCAAACTCCACAGCTATTAAGATTTCATAAATTTAATACACTTAAATAATCTGTAGCCTAGTACAGTGGTGACAATGATAATGGGGAGAGAAGAGACTTAGAGAGTTGACAACTATGGACAGTAATGACAACAAGTGAGAAACGGATGAGTGACGAGAATAGTAAAGAGGAGAGATCGAGAGTAATGCTTGGAATTTTGTAACGTATGGTTAGTATGGACTGAAAAACATTATAAATTAAGCCAATATCATACTAGTTTCAGGTATCAGACAGTACTGGTCATTTCAGCTGGTACCGGTTAGTAAAATATTAGGGTCCAAATATAATTTTAAAATTTTGAGGATGTAATTGGAAAAACTAATTGCCCTTGACTATGCTTCTGTCCTTAGTTGCATTATGCCTCACTCACTCTTCATTTGCTCTTCTTTGGCTAGTTTAGTCATTGTCATTGGTCTAGCATCTGCTCGTCTTTTTAGTCTACTTTTACCGCCAAAGAAGAGCAATCAAAGGCAAAGAGTACATTGGCGGTAATTATGTAATCATACAAAATGAGTTATAATTATGACTTTATGGTTGAATTAGGTAATCTTACGAAATGAGTTACAGTTATGATTTTATAATTTAATTATACTCACATAAAATGGGATATAGTTGTGAATTTATGGTTAAAGTATGTCATCTTACAAAATGAGTTATATTTATGACTTTATGGTTGACTTATACTACCATCTTACAAAATGAGTTATATTTATGACTTTATGGTTGAATTATACTAACTCAACACTAGAATTTCTTAGATGGAATATTCTTAAGCCTCAAATTTTCTTAAAGAATCATTTATTGTTAGGCCCCGAATTGTTTTATGATGATTAAGCATGCATTGTTGATAATTATGAGTTTATGACTTAGTTTGATTTAATTGGGCTTAGTATTGATTAATTTGAGTATAATTAAGGTTTAATTAAGAAATTAGAGGATTAAAAATGTGTAAGGGTATTTTGGGAAGTTCACTTAAGTTGGATTGGTGTTAGGCTTAGAAGGAAGGGTAAGTTGGTCTTTTCCCATGCCTTAGGTTTTAAATAGAAAGAAAAGAGAAGGAAAAGAAGAAAAAGAAAAGAGAAGAGGAAGAGAGGCGCCGTCGAGGAGGAAGAAGAGAAGAAGAAGAAGTTTCGATTTCAGCTCGTTTTGACGGATTTAAGGCTTCAATCGGTAAGTTTTCGACCTCCTTATCATGTTTTCGTTTGGATTAAACTTTGATATAGCCTGGATTTAGAGAAATCGATGGTTTTAGAGTTTTAGGGTGAAAATTTGGGAAAATCGTTGAGTTATTGATTTTAGGATGAATCTGAAGCTTTGAATGAGTTAGAATGGTAGTATAAGCCTTGATCTATGCCTTAGAGGTGTTGCATTTGAGTTTGGAACGGATTGGTGTTGGAAAAATGCGGAAATTTTGGGTTCGGAGTCGAGTTCCGAACCAGACGTCGCGACGAGCGTATGAATGTCGCCGCGACGTGTGGGGATGGGACTCACGTCGCGGCGTGTGAATTAATTTACGATTATTCGCCGCGACGTGTGATTCGCAGGACTCGTCGCGACGTGCACTGTTTGTTCGCCGCGACGAGCATTCGGCGAGCGAGCCTTCGCCGCGGCTATCGCCGCGGCGAGTAGGGTCATTCGTCGCGACGAGCATCTCTTCGTCGCGACGAGCCCCTGTGTTTCCGAAAATGTGAATTATTCATTTTTTTTAGGATATCTTTTGGTATAGATGTCCAATTGAGGTGATTTCAGATTCGTTGTGATCTAGAGAATAAAGATTTCAGACTGAGAAGATCGGAATTAGGATTTGGGAATTTTAATCGGGAATCGAGTGTAGCCTTATAGTATTAGGGCTTTGGATTTTTGCGCTTATTGATTAATTGTCTTTGAACATTGTTTGATTTGGGACTTGGTTTGCTATAGGAAACCAAGCCAACCCGTTTCCATCGCAAGA
>JANITW010000004.1:49727437-49741732 GCA_027564335.1 Erythroxylum williamsii | reverse complement strand
TAATATATTATTAACAAGTCATAATGTTAATACATGAATCACAACTATCCATTGGCCTAGGGCACACTACTAACAAAATTTTCCATCCAAGGTTAAATATGAACATTTGTAAATTGTTAAAGTTTAATTTAAAATCGGTGAATTATTAAGGGTTAAATTATCTTCAATTTTTTTATTTTAACCCTTTTGTCTAGAATATGGAATTTGGGTTTTGCGGAGATGTTTTGTCTTGTCTTTTTATGTTTCAACTAAATCAAGCAGCTTTATTTAACTAGGTTAGGTATGTGCTTGTTTGGTAGTTTCATCTAGTACCAGAAGCCAGAAATGTCAGTAACTTTCTATTATCCATAAACTATCCCTTTTTTTTTCAAAAAACTTCTATCAACTATTCATTCTTGTGACTTATTATTATGAACCTACAAATACGATTGTCTAAATGAGAAAGGGACAACAAAAGACATATTTAAGTCGAATGAACTTGAATTTGTTATTGTTGATTCAATTCTATAACCATTTTTGTTGGAGAAGTGAAAACTTAAAGAGATCCCTCAATATGGTTTCTAATCAAGTCATTTCCAGGTCACAAACACAAATTAAAAATAGATAGGAAACCTATCGTTGTTCCGTTTTATTGTCGGGTTTAGGAAAAAACAAAACTCTACATTAGTTTGAGATTGTTGAGTTGGAATTGGAAGTCTCAATGGATACTCATTTTCCAACTCTTTGAAACATCTGCCCATCAAATAGAGTAGTCCTCTTCTTATTTATTTTTTATCGTCTTTTTTGTTACTTACATGTCAATAGATGCATATAAACTAACATTTTCTATAAAGATTTACAAGTGGAATTCAAAAATTGCAATGGAATAATAAAGAAAGAATCCATTTAGATGGGTCCTTTAACATCACAGTAATCCAGGTGGAGAAAGTTTTCTCTTTTGTTCATCGAAAAATGTAGTTGATAAAATAAAAGCATAAAAATCATTCTCACCTTCACAAGTTTTTGGGTTACACATAATAAGAGAGATTGAATACAACTTTTTCTAATATGATTAAGTAATTCATTATTTTTCACACTTTACAAACTAGTATCCTGTTTACATAAAAAATTATGAAAATTTGATCATTATATTTCTTGTTAGAAAACATGAATTAAAATTTTAAATAATAATAGTTTAAATAATCTCATATATTAATTTATTTTTTAATATATCGATATTCTAACATTCAAATGACAAATATGTTACTTAATAAATACTTTTTAAACATATTAGATTTATTTTCATTAGTTTAGATTATTTTAATTATGGGCAATTCATTTAAAATATCCCTAATTTAGTGATATCTTATATAATATGCTTGAATGCATATAAAAACTAGAGTTTTTATCAAAGTAGCATTCAGACTGTCATAAAGTAATATATACTTATCTTTCTTGAAATCAATCTCTTAGATAAAATTTTTCATCCATAACAACTATTTACATGTTTCAGTAACTACAACAATTTAGCTTATATGATTGAAAGAACAACACACTTTTATAATCGAGATGTCTATATTAGAGTTGTCTGTGCAAAAATAATCAAATATTTATTAGCTAACTCTAAGCTTACTATCATCCAAACAAAGACTCATATTAAATGTTTCCCAAACTTAACCCCACTATATTATGATGCTCCTTTCCTAGATTAGACAAGAATTGGCTTATTGTACTAAATGTAAAGGCTATGTCAAGCCTATTACAGACTATTATATACATCAAGCTACCACTTGTGAGAGCATGTCAAACTCTTTCTTCTCTTCATCAATAGAATTTAGCTTAACTAATAAAAGGAAAATTAACGATTTTATCCTTACTTATGTATAACTATTGAAGAATATTCTCAACATACTTATTTTGAGATAATCAAAACTTCCCTAGACTTTCATCTAAAGTAATCTCCATAATTGTACTTGACTCATTGGTCCTAAGTCATTTATAGGAAAATACATGGTTAACTACTTTTTTAGCCCATCAATTTTAGAAGCATTCCTACTAATAATAAACATATCATCAATATAGAGTACTTTTCATGACATTCAAACTTCTTATATAATTATGTAGGCGTATGTTTCAAGGGATAAAGTTTTTTCCTTAATATACACATATAACCCTCTTTTCTTTTGACTTTAAAAACCTTTTGGTTGCTATATATAAGTATTTTCCTCCATTTTACCAAAAAGAAAGGCTATTTTCACATCATCATGCTCAATCTCTAAATTAAGACTCACTACAAAATCAAGTCTGCTTTAAATAGATGCCCTCTTCATAATTGGTGAAATATCTCTACAAAAATCAACATATGCCTTTTGGATGAATTCTTTGACAACCAATCTAGTTTTGTATTTGAAATGTGAAGAGTACTATTCTCCCTTCACTTTGTATCCATTTTTCTAAATCTATCTTTCATTTTGGAAACTTTACTAATTTATAAGTGTGATTATCATATAAGGACTTTATCTCATCTTACATGCCTTCAATCCACTCCTTTTTGTGCTCACTTTCTATAGCTTATTCAAAGCTTTTAGGTTTTTCCCTTGTCAGTGAACAAAACACTAAAATGTTACAAAATATCCAGTAAAAGCTTCATAGTTTTTTATAGATAATTTGTTTAAAACTACAAGAATAACATCTTCATACATTTGTTGATCAAGAAAATCATCTATATTATAAACATTAATAAGCTTAGTTGCATTTTATATATCATCACTAACTCTATAATCAATTATATTTGACAACAATGATGCTAAAGGAACTAAACCCACATTAATAGAACTATCACCATTATCAAACATTTCCTTATCTACATTTTAGGCTTCCATAAAGATTACATATTAACACTTGAGAATCTTTTTTATTATTAGATTATAAAATATGTATCCAAAATCATCTCGTCCACAAGCAACAAAAAAAAACCATTTTGTCTTCATATCTAGCTTAAATATATTATCATTAGGACTATACATGAATTCTTTAGATCCAAAGACTCATAAGTGATCATAATATACCTTTTTCTTTGTCCATACCTTGTTTGCACATCAAATGCCAAAGGAACATAAGATAAGTTATTCAAAACATAAATAATAACAAATAAAGCATTACCTAAAAAGGATTTAGTTATCCTTGTTTATGAAGGAAGCATCTCATTCTCTCAACTAGAGTCTTATTTATCCTTGTAGTTAAACCATTTACTTTTAGAGTCTGCAATAGAGTCTTCTAATAAAGAATACATTAATGTATGATATATTCATTAAATATCCTTAAATATTTACCTATATTGTCTGTTTAAACACATTTCAACTTCCTTCTAGTTTTTCTCTTAATTAAATCCTAAAACTACTTGAACATATATAATACTTGACCTTTATGCCTCAAACTATACACCTACTTCTTCTTTGGGTGATCATTAATAAAGGTTATAACATAATATAAACCACCAAGGTCCTTATCTTAAAAAGACAATACAAATTTTAGTCCACCAATTCAAATACCCTTTCCTTCCTATAAGGTGAATTAGATCTAAATGAAGCTTTATTACACTTCCTTTGTAAATTAGATCTAAATGATCAATGTTAATTATGATTTTGTAAATGTGTTCCTATTGCTCCATGCATAATATTCTTTTTATACAACTTTAGAATGCCTTTCTAACTTAAAAGATGAAGACTCTTATTTCATAACTCAACTATGTCCATACTATTTCTTACATTGATAACTTCTCTAGAAAACCTTATTGACATTGTATACAAAGTAACATTATTCTTTCCTTTAGCAATAATTATACAATTTTAGTTAACTTTCATTGACCATGATCAAAACCACTATAGTAACCTTCAGCATTAAGATTGCTAGTAAAAATCAATTATGATGGGATGCTTATAACATATATCACATTCCTAAGCATCCACTTTATATTACCATTGGTTCCCAAGCAAACATCATCAACACCGATGACCTTAGCTAAGCCATTATTACTTATTATTGCAATAACAAAATCACTAAATGTGTAAGATCTAAATAAATTATTGAAAAGTATGGTATGATTAGTAGAACCACTATTAGTAACCCAATTAGTCTTATGACTTATAGATTAATCATATTAAAATCATCAATCAAGAGAAAAAATTCACTTGTAGTGGTCTTAATCTTATCATAACCACCATTATCATTCTCTTTTTTTTTTACTTGACACTTTTGGTCTTCTTTAACTTAAAAAACCTCTTGAAATGATTTTTATTATAATAGTAATGGTATTTAGCATTATAAAACTTGTCATTAAACTTGGTACAATTATTAGATTTGTTCTTTGAATCTTTACTTATACTTCTTAATATGTCTTAGTAACCAACACATCTGACTATAAGGAAGAAAATTGAAAATTTGTCCTCATATCTTATGTTTAGAATACTATTATACACTATTTCCACCATTAACTCACTATCATGAATTAAGATAGTAATGTTCTAAATGCTTCTTGTGATTCCAATAATGTATTATAAAGCACCCTAAACTACTTGATCCCTATTCTTGATAATTGATTCATTAAATATTAGAATGTATTCAAGTGATTTATCATATAAGTTCCATCTTGATATCTTAATATAATTAATCACTTCATCAAAAACATCTTGTTCCTAGTATTTTAAGCATACAACATGCCAAAGCTTATTTTATAAGTATGAGCATGTTTCTCTCTACTAAATGGTTTAACATAATGTCATCTACCTACTTTTTAATGTAACCACAGATCTACATATAAAGTAAGCTTCATTATTCATCAATTTTGTCATCATGCTTCTTCTTAATAAATATGAATTAAAGTTAATCCTTTATATACAAGAATTCTTCCATTTTATCTTTTCATAGGATATAATTTGATCCATTTAAGCTTACCATTTTGATTGTACTAACCTTTGTAGCTCAGAACATAAACCAAGTAACATGACTTTAGGGGTTTTAAAATCATATCACTATTTTCCAAACTAAAGAAAATAATGTCTTAAATTATTGAAAAAATTTCGACCAAACAAACAAAAAAAATCATCCAAGCATACCTTAAATCAAAATAGCTCAAAGTTATTCTTACATACAATTCCCTAAACTTTTTAAACAAAATACTACTTAAGTGAGATCTAAATGTGATCTCCACTTTCCAAAACCAAGATTAAGGTCTTAAAAACTTATTGGTAAAATTCCAACTCAATTACAGAAGAAACTATTATCTTACTATCACTTCTTTAGCAATTCATGGAAAATGGAAATCAAGACTTTTAGCTCCTCTCCTTCCTTTCTCTCAGTTTTGTCAAGCAATTTTCTCACATCCAATCTTTAATTAATTTTTAAAATTGTCATTGCTTACAAAATGGACTAGGCATTAGCATTTGGCCATGCTCCATATTAGAGGGAAATTTAATCCAATATGAGGTACATATGTATTACCCCTATGAGAATAAATTTCATTTTATATAAATTAGTACTTTTATATATTAACTAAATCATTCTAGAGATTACACATTTTACCATAAAGAAATAACCATTTAAAATTGTAGAATCATATATAAATAAGTTTTAGAAAATGATGCATTTGATGAATATGCCATTGTCAATATTTAAAGGATATATAATATATTTTGTTGTAGTTTCATATCCTATGATCGTTCAGTTATGGATCATGATCATATACCTATTTTGTATCCACTACAAGAACATGAAATTATATAGCTACAAAGTTCAACATTTTTAATTAAGAATATCTATTAGGGTAAGGAGGCCTACTACATCATCTAATGATATTACGTGTGTAAGGTGAGAATACTATGACAATTACTTGCTTTCAAATCAATTACATTTCATATGCTACTTTAGTTCTTATTTAAATATGTTATCAGATGTAATAAAGGATGAGTGCAACATGTGAAGCATAATATCTTATAAAATTTGCAGAGTTACCTTTAAAATTATAAAGTTAATGGTCACAAATGGGTCTATAAGACTAAAAAGTACTCTAGATTAATGAACAAGTAGTTTAAATCCAAGCTAACTGTCCAATGGTTCATTTAGAGAGAATGGGCAAACTTCATTCTAACATTTATCTATCATCTTCTGAAGATGCATTCATGGTAATTATATCAATAGTACATTGTTATGTCCATATTAAGAGGTTGACATAAAGCAGTCTAAAGGGTTTAGGGGATGACTTTGCATTATAAAGTCAAGGGAAATAGGGTCATTTTTCTCTTTTGTATGTAGATGATGTCTTATGTCAAATGATTTAAACATGTTACTTAAGTTTAATTATTTGTGTAAGCATTTTGGCATGAATACACATGGCAAGTGAAGAGCGTCAAATATATCAAAAATTAAAATTATTATTTAAAAAATTTATATGCAACAATGAGTAAGTGGGTATCCATATATATTCAATAAACACAAAAACTCATTTTATTTAAACTAGATTATATATTCCCATAAGATATATTAAAATTATATATATAGCCAATTATGCTATTTACTAAAAATATTAGAACAACCAAACATATACAGATTTGATATTCTAATTGGCAAGTAACTATTTTGAAAATAATGATATCTTTATTCAATCAATCAAAATAATTATTTTAAGAAGTTGTAGAGAATATAAAAATACTTAGGAACAATGAATAAAAAGGAATTAAATTAGATGTCACAACTTTTAGAATCAAACTTCATTCCTTAGCTAGAAAAGAAGTAATTAGTTGTTTATAGTTATAAAGGAAGTGCAACCCACAATAAATGAGAAGAGAAGAGATTTTTTATATAGCCCCTTTACAAAGAAAAATCCTCCTATGTAAGTCAAGGTAGAATCCAACCCTTCAATCCTTAAAAAATCTCTTCAAAATATCTTCATTGTTAAATAAGATATCTCCTCTATAATTTTATCTTAATCTTTAAAAACAAATATGAATTATATTCAAATTAGGACTCGAGATTTCCTTCATAAGAAAAATAAAATAATAATTTCAATGGATATATCTTTAATTCTTGCTTTTATCTCAAAAGAATTTTGTCAGGTATAAAATTTTGATAAAGCATGCCCACCTTTTTATTTATCAAAGTCCTTTATTGACAGTTGTTTTCACTAGTTCTTGATAGTGCATGCTCGCATCTTATTCATTAGCCTGATATCACTGGTTTTTATTTTAAACTTCCTACATGATTTGTAGCTTGCTAATTTATATTTAAACTTTCAACTCTAAACATATTTTAGTTCCAATCTCCAATTTGCATCCTTTAATATAAAACCCAATTATATTTTATTAATTAATAATTTATATCATAATAAAATAAAAATATTATAAATATTATGCACCCTATCAAGGAAGCATCTTTTGTCAATGGTATCTTGATTCATTAGAACAAATCTTAAAACTTGTTAGCTCTATCTTAGAAAGCATGCATTTAGCTTATATTGCAAAAGGCTAGTATGAACAAGTCTATATCTTATGCAACCTCATCTTCCTATGAAGAGAACTTTTTTTTGGTATAGAGTCTAAAGAATAAAGATAAGAGAGGGTTATGAGATATGTGTCATATTTTAGTATAGTTAGTAGCATAATGTATTCTTAAATTTGTAGTAGATTAGATATTGCATTCATAATTGAATTATTGAGCAGACATTTATATGACTTAGGTATATGCCACAATAGTGTTGTTAAAAAAAGTTTTAAGATACCATAAAGAGAACTATATGTTATATATTAATATACACAAATGTTGAAAAACTTGATTAAATTGGTTATACATAATCAAAACTTTATGCCTAGATGACATGAAATCCACATTGTATTTTACATTTTTATATTAGTGGATGGTCTTGTAAAGTGTCAATTAGATACATTTCCCTCTTTTATAATTTGTGTTGATTTTTTTTAGTTGGTATAGTGTTACTTCACAAGTATTTTGGTTTCAAAATGTGATTTCATATCTTTTTTTTTTGTTTAATTCAATTACTAGACTTATCAAGTTGTATTGTGATAATCTTTTAAATTTATTATTTGGTAACAACAATAAAACTATCATAGGCTAAGCATTTTGAAGTCAGATATTTGAATGTAAAAGAACTTGTACATAAATATGATATTACTGGGGATTATAGTTTGACTTAAGTATATATTGGTTAATCATATCATAAAAGGACTACACCTTAAGAATAATGTTTTAGGACATTTTTTAATATGGGTATTTTTGTAAAACCCCAAACCTTTCCTTTCATTGAATACAAGTTTTTATTTTTGATCAATAATATTTTTGAATGAATAGTGAATTTTTATGGGACCCAACGTCGAAATAATGAAAAATATCCAGAATAAGTTTTAGAGCTAAATGATAATGAAACAGATCGAAAATAAGTTCGATATGATGAATTTCGGGAGTTCCAAATGTTTAGAACTAAAATGCCCTTTTTGAAAAGCAATGGGTATTAATGATGTTATCCCATTAAAAAAAATTAAAGCTTTAAATCAATAAGTATTAACCCTAATTAGAAAACTTTATGGTCAATTTGATGATAAGATGATTGCAGAATATTTATGGAATGTGGCTTGATTAGTTGGTAAATTAAACTCATTAAAGGGGCATTTTGGTCTTTCTGTGTATAATGGTGTGAGTGGAGTAGTGAGTCACACCTAATGACCAATTAAAGGATTTTTTAAAGGTTAAGCATCATTTATTAAATGAATAATTAGTCATTAGAGACAACCATTAAGACATTGACATATGTAAAGCATTAAGTAAGTATAAAAAGAATAAAGCAAGACTTTTGGCTTCATTTGAACATAACTGTGAGAGTGTTTGAGAGGGTAAACGTGAGAGAGCAAAAACAAAAGTGAAAAGAAGAAAAACAAGGCTAAAGACCAGTGGTTTGTTTTGAGTGAGAAGGACATGTTTAAGATCAATAGTTTCTTGGTGTTATTCTGGTGTTTCTTTATATAGAATTGATTAAATATAACAAGAGAGGAACGTTTAGTAAAATTCTGTCTTAGGTTAGTTTGAACTAGTCCCATTGTTTTGGTCATAAATCAGCTTACAAACCTCCAAATTTAGTTATTCCAATTGGAGATGAAACCTAAAAAATATTACTAAAACTCTCTAGAATAAACCTAGACTAATCCTAAATGAATGATATCGAAGTTTGAGATTGAAAATGGTAACCTGATACTGCCCCTGTGTTGAAACAAATTGTGATATTTGCTACATTTGTCATGATTTAGAAGTTTAAATGGCATGATGTTTTATAATATAGAAACTAGAGACTTAGGGGAACAAATTTCTGGAGACCTCAAAGCCTAATTTGAATGTTTGTTATATGAAAATTAAGGAACAAATAGAGGTATGGATTATGGACATAGGTCATAACTGTGAATCATTATGCATGATCATAATATGGTGAATTAAATTGAGTGCGATAGTTTTTAAAAGAAATTGATAAGTTAGAATGGGTAAAATATTGTTTTAAGTGACTTTTGAAGTTAGAATTGGAAATGGAGAATAATAGGTTAGCTTATGGTAGTAAATAGAAATATGATTAGTGTACATGTTACACAATTAAATACTAATCTCCAATTCAGTTAAACCAAATTTATAGTGTTAATGTCTTGTTACTGAATTTGGAAATCAATGCCTAATCAAAATGTACTTGTGTTGGTAAAAGAAAGGCACAGAACGCGTGAGCATGCTTGGTGATAAAGTTGCTTAAAAGTGAGTGCATTTTAAATGCATTTTATGAAAATGATTTCTATTCTATTGTGAAGTGAATATGGATTATGAGTTTTACGTGAATGGTGCATTATAAGTGAATATTACTACTATAATTTTATGTTTTTAGCAGTATATGAATTGAAATTTGAAAGTTAAACCTTGAGATGATGTTATTGGTTGATAAAAAGGAAATGGAGTTTAGCCTATAGTATATCGATAGGTTGTAGACATATTAATATACTGTTGTATAACGATTAACCTAATATGGATAAGCAATGTAGAGCTAACTCCTTAACTAGTGGTTAACTAGTTTGCGGGTAAGTGATGTAGAACCAGCTCCATAACTACCCGTATATAGCGGTTAACCTAGTACAGGTAAGCGATGTAGAACCAAATCTGTAACTCGTGGTTAACCAGATGCGGGTAAGCCATACAGAACCAACTCTATAACTATCGATGTATGGATGTCATATTAGTGTAGGTAAGTAATGTAGAACCAACTCTATTATTAGTGAGTAACTAGTTATGGCTAAGCAATGCAGAACCAACTTCGTGACTTTATGCTTGTGGGTACCACATGGAAAAGAATTTAGTGATAGGTTAGATCGTGTAAAAAATTCATGGCATTTTTAATACCATTACTATTTATTTGAAAAATGATTTGAGAAACTTGATTTTTAAAGTATATATGTTTCATATTAAATATTGAATTATACGAATTGAGATGAATTTGTTTTAGGGGGGTTTAAATAGTTAAATATGATTTGAATAGAAATTCTAGCACTCACTAAGCTCGTTTAGCTCACACTCTCTTTTCTATTTTTAAATGAAACCTCCCAGGTGCACGTTCAGAGGCTTCACTAGCAGGGACTCCACCTCATGATTAGTCAACTTCATCACATGCTGTTGTGTGGGCATTTTTCCTTTATAAATGTTTTTGGGAACATTTGCATTTTCATGAATATGTTTTGGACTATATTTTGTGTAAAGAACGCATATATATGAATGTTTTAGAGTTAAATGCATGAATATGACTAAGTTTATTTTTAATATTATTGAAGTGATTGTTAAGATTGCTTGTGAATAGACTTAAAGTCCAAAATTTGTAGTGGGGATTTTGAGATGATTATAAAAGTGTTTTTGAACTTTTATAGAGAATTGAAAATTTTGGGAAGGTCAAAATACAACCATTATGCTATCGAAATTTTTAATAAAAATGATTGAAAAAACTCCACTGCTTATATCTTTTATGATGCATTAAAGCTTTTCGATTAAAAAGGAAATAGGCTTAGCTCCATAAGAACTTTCAAGATGGATTGAATATCGATCGGAAGGTCATTGTAGGGTACCAGGCATGCCTCCTAGTCATTTTAGGATAGGGATGTGTCAATTTTAGGTTCCTTTGATACTACTAACTTAAAAATGATATGTTTGGTGTTGATACTATTTTATTGTGATGTAATATAACTATATTACATGATGATTTTCATTTAGGTTTTTAATATAAAATGTATATTCCTTTGTCATATTACATGTCATATTATTGTCAAAATTTTAAGATTTGAAGTTAACCTTGAGCATTTGACATGCCATTAAGAATATCTATGGTTTGGCCTTATTATTATATCTCTTAACATATCTTGAGATACATATAAATTTATGAGACACAAGGATATATAAATTTTAATTATAAAAAACATTTTCACTAATTCAATTTTAGCATAAAGTGAAAGAAATCAAAATTTTCTATTGCACTTTAGTATAAACTTAGAGAAATCAAAATTAGTAAATGAAATATTATATATTTTTAATCATCAGAATACTATTCTAAATTTTCACACTCCATTATATCATTTATTAAAATAAAATAATTACATCTGTGTGATTATATTATATTTATGTCACATATAACATAAGCTTTTTATTATTTTTTTAATACAAAAAAACTTAAAGGATTGAATAATGGATTTTGGTTATCTATTACATCATTACTTTTTCAAAAGGTTGATTTATAAATTTTTTCATTGTGTTTTCTTATTCTTATATTTTCTTCATATCGAATATATAGAAATTAATTTTTTCCAAAATGAAATACTTATATTTTTGTAATTAAGTTTTTATTAATTGCCAAATTTTCAAATTAAAAGTAAAAAATAATTAATCTATAATAAAGATAATAAACTCAACCTAATAAAAGATCTAAGTGAGCCTAAGTCCATTGAAAAAATAATTTTATATTAATGTGAGCTAAAAATGCTTATAAAATTTGAAATGAGGTATTTCAACAAATTTAATGTAATTAGTTGCTTTGTATCACATACTTTATATAAATAAGTCTTATGAAAAACTAAACCTTTTCACATGTTAGGAGTTTTATACAATAAAAAAGCTTGAAAATAATTAATAATTTTATATAATAAACATATTGAAGCTTTCCATAATAAATCAATAATCATTTTTGTCCTATAATAACTGTTGTCATTAGATTTTGGCCATTCACTTATTTTCATTTATGACCAAAATTTACTTTCTTAATCTTAATTTTAAATTAATACTTAGTAAAACTTAATATTCATAGAAATATAATTACCATACAATATAGAAGTATAAACATGAATAATCTATTGATAATTATTGCATTGGATGATAAATTTTTGATTAGTTTCCTCCATTATGTTAGTATGGTTTGTTCCATACTTTTGTAACAAAATTTTTTAGAACTAATATAAGTATTTTATAATTATCTTTTAGCGCAAAAGACATCAACTGCTATCAAAACCTTCTAAGGTTTAAAATTTTGGCTAAATATACAAATCCATCCCAAAGTTTTTAACAACAATTCAAATAAGCCCTTAAGGTTTTGACATTCATAAAAATTGACCTAAATGTTAATATTTATTCATAGAATTATCTTAGTAGGCATAATTTATTACATAATGTATAATAAAGATAAGAGCTTATTCATATCGTAGGAAAAGAAAACTTAAGGGTCTATTTTTAAGTTTCATATAAAAGGTTCTTTTGTAAATCGATGTTAATCTTGAAGGTTAATTTATAAATTTTGAAATATTAAGTGTTTGTTTAAATTTTCATGAAAACCTTAAAGATAAATACTTACATTTTTCCTTATAATTTTTTAAAGAAGTACTCATGCTTATCCAAAATTCTTATAAATCTCTTTCTTTTAAGCCTATCTACTAAAATTATCAAAAGATGACATATAAGATAAAAGTTCTCCATATCGATAATTCACGTTAGACAGGTGGATATAAGTTCTTAAGGAGTTATACAAACCAAATGACTATTATACGTCTAACATATTTAATCTTCTATATTTGTATTAATTACCATATTATTAATTATATTAAATAATATAATAATATTCAATATATAACATTAAAATTTTATAAATATTAATTGATTGTACTGACAAGCATGCTTTTAGTTGTATTTTGTTCTTGAGTGAGAAGATCCTTATTATCTCTAGAAAAGTATTTTTCTCTTTCCATTTTTGGTTGAAAGCTTGGGCAGGAGTTAAGGTCTCCTTTAGTTTCTTTCCCAATCTAGAATGGAAACTATAACTTTTCCTACTCATAGTGACTAATTGAAATTTTCTGTAACTTTTATCTTTGCCTCACTTCCTTCTTGTCATCCTTACTCATTCTCTTGCACTACTGTTGCTATACCTCAATTGCCCTTACTTATCTTTGACTTAAAAACAACTACCTAAATGCCTTTAAAGTAAGTTGGATCTCCCTCAAAACATTCCTCTACAATGCATCTCAACCTTCCTTCTCTATGTCAAATCTCCACTTGTGAAATTTCTAAAACTATTAACCTTTACTATTTCTTAAAGGGTAAGAGCTTTAACCACTCAAAGTTTATAGATGAAATATTGGTGTTTTATAGTTGATGACACTACCTTTCAGAAGAATCTCAACTATTATCATTAGGTTCTAGAACATGACTTACAAGTGGTCTCTCTATGTAACAACCCAGACCACCCACCCGCAGATGTTGTTCGTTTTGGGTTGCCCTTAGGGCCAAACCCCTCATGGTTTTTTTCTTCCCACCCTTGTGAAAATGTATCTTGAGGGAGAGAGGTATCCATACCTTAGAAGGCGTACTTCGTTCTTCTTTTCAACTAATGTGGGATCTCATAATCCAACCCCTTAGGGCCTAACCTACACTAGCACAATGGTTTGAGAACCGACTCTAATACCATTTATAACAGCCTAGACCACCCACTTATAGATACTGTCTACTGTGGGTTGCCCCTCAGGACAAATGTAACATCCCACTCTCAACGGGAAGGGTAGAATAGTAATTTAGCATAGGATGAGAGTGATTGGGCTTCATTAGGACCGTTCATGCATACTAGTATTGGTACACAGTGAATTCTGTGCACATGAAATAATTGTACATGCATACATGACATTCCCGGTTTTTGTGCCTAATGTAGTTTTACTGTGATTAACGTGGTTCTTGTGTTTGAAAAATTATTCTGAGTGCGCCATTGAG
>JANITW010000004.1:49430411-49442005 GCA_027564335.1 Erythroxylum williamsii | reverse complement strand
CCATCGAAATGGTTATGTGTAGACGTAGTTTCGTGAGGGAAATCCTTGTGAGGAACCCTGTGCCACTTGCGGGCAGGTGGGAGAAGCCTTTTCGTGAGTCAATGTACACTTGACTATTCATGAGGGACATACCACAAACCTACATCACATGCATGACTCAAATTCTTGTAAACTTGTTTGCCAAACTGGCGGTTGCTTGTAAGCTTACATGTCATACATTTCGGAAAGCATGAATTCATATGCCTGTATTCGTGAAAGGAGAAGAACCCCTTTTTGAAAACCTTTTCATAGATCATGAATGCAAATCATATATCAAACATACAATCAGTTCACAATAGCGCATAAGACAATTATTGATAATGCAATTTAAAGCATTAGATCTATCTTGATTTGAACAAAACAATGAGTGACTTATGTCTTCTATTATAAACCTGAACCCACCTTGAATTCCTTGCTTGTTCTTGACTAGGAATGACCTTCCTGTAGAACCTCTTGATCCTCTTGCCTCACGTGATTTCCTTAATTAATAACTAAAATTCCAATCAATTTGGAGAAGAAAACAGAAAGTCAAACTTGCACAATTCAAACCGAAACCAAAACTGAAGCAAGAATTTCATGCTCAACTTCCATCCATAATATGGTATCCTTAGAGACTGATTCAGAATTTCTTTTCTTCATGAAACTTATAGCTCTATGTCTTTAGTTTACAACGCCTCAAAAATCACCTCAAAAGGACTTCTATAGCAAAAGATATACCCAAAACACTAACATTCAACTTTGCTGGAAACTGGGCCTCGCTGCGACGAAGGCTCGCTCATCGCTACGTGCGGCCCGGCACGTCGCGGCGTGCGGCCTGGCACGTCACGGCGTGCAGCCTGAAGCACATCACTGCGTGCGGCCTAGCACGTCGCGGCGTGCAACCTGATGCACGTCGCGGCGTGCGGCCTGATGCACGTCGCGGCTTGCGGCCTTCCGCACGTCGCGGCGTGCGGGCTGGGATATCGACTTCGAACTCAGATTTTTCGACATTTTCAAACCTTAATCCTTTCCTTTCACAAAAACAAAACATCTAACCCTTAAATCATGTCCTATACTTCCTTTCTAAGTTCATTCTAACACAAATCCATCAACAAAACACAACAAGATCAACAACCCTAAGAGATTTTCCCCATTTTGCCGAAAACCCTAACTCCAACGAATGTACCCCATTCCAAGCAATACTAGGGTTCAATCCATCTCAAAAAAGAATAAAAGAGCTTAACTTACCTGATGATTGCTTCAATCCGTTCGAAAATCCTCTAAGAATGCAAAACCCTAAATCTCTTTTTCTTCCTCTAGCTCCACCGAAACTCTCTTCCCTTTCTCTCTTCCTTTCCTTCTTTCTTTTCTTCTAATTCTAACTCTTTAAACTTAAATGAAAAACAAAGACTAGCATACCCCTCTTGGTTAAGCCTTAACCATCCCAACTTAAGTGACTTGCCCATTTTGCCCTTATACACTTTTACTCTTTCTTAACCACTTATTCCACACTAATCTCAAATTGATCTTAATTTTCCACTAACACCTCCAATTAAATCAAACTATACAATAACTCGAACAATTAACATAATTCATACTTAATAACATCAATAAAAGAAAATTTGGGGGCCCAACAATATTGACCTTGTGGATGAGACCAAGGAAGGAGTCAATGTCAAGTTAGAATGCTGGAGAGAAGCGCTAGAATCGAAAGGATTTAAGATGAGCAGGTCTAAGACGGAGTATTGAGGATGTAACTTTTCACGAAACCAAGTGGAGCATGAGGTGGCAGTTGCAATTGGTATCGACGTCATACCACAGAGGACGAGTTTTAAGTATCTCGGATCTGTCATTCAAAGTGATGGTAATATCGATGCTGATATTGTACATCGTATTAAATCAGGCTAGACCAAATGGCGAAGTGCATCAGGGGTTTTATGTGCCAAGAAGATTCCTTTAAAACTTAAGGGGAAGTTTTATAAAACGATGATTTGTCCAACCATATTATATGGAGCGGAGTGCTAGCCTACTAAACGTAGGCATATAAGACAGTTGTTGGTTGCAGAAATGCGTATGCTTAGTTGGATGTGTGGTTTTTTTAGAAGAGATAAAGTTAGGAACGAGGTGGTGAGAGAGAGACTACGGGTAGCCAGTTTTGCAGACAAGTTGCAAGAGATTAGGCTTCGGTGGTATAGGCATGTGCGGAGGAGGCCCTCCGATACTCCAGTACTGAGTTGTGACGACATCACACTTAGTCACTATAAGAGGAGGAGAGGAAGGGCGTACAAGACTTGGTGGGAAGTGATCGAGGCGGATATGTCAGAGTTAGCCATTAGTGAGGTTGTTGCTCAGTGTAGAAAAGTTTGGCATGAATAGATAAGGGTAAAGGATTAATTGTTCCAGTTACCTAATCCCCTTACTTGGTGAGTAACAATGAGGGATGAACTGTATATAATACTAGGTTCTCGTAGATATATCCTCCTTCAGGTATTCCCCATCTTTTTTATTTTTTACTGTTTTTGTATACCACATCATTCTTATATTGTCTTATTTGCATGCGGGTCCACCAAAAATAGCCTCTCTACTATGTAGGGGTAAGGCTGCGTAATATCGGACCTCCCCAGACCCTGCTTCATTGCGGGATTTCATACTGGGTGATGATGATGATGATGATGATGAGAAAATAACTGTGTAACAGTACAAGATCCACCTACTTCAATTTGACAATTACATCCAAACGTTTTAAAATTTAAACTACACCGATCAGTTCGATTGAAAAATTTTGAACCAACTAGTAGTTCGGTTCAGTTTTACTTAATAATCTTTATATGTAAAAATCGGCACTGGTCTGTCATTGTACAGAACTACAAATATAACTAAAGGCTACTTCAAGTTTCATTTCATTATGGTTTTTCATCAGTTTTTAATTCATTTTTTGATTTTTTTGCATATATGATTATGTAAAAGTGTTATACATAAGGATAGCTATAAAAACGGATTGAAAAAAGTTGTCCCAAGATGCCAAAATTCACCATCCTCGTCGAAAGGCGATGCACCGTTTGACGTGTGCACCGCACATGCCCGACGATGCTACAATACCAGTGGAGTGGTGGTACGGATGGCGCACGCACCGCTAATTGACTCCACGTGTTGAGTGATGCATGTAGTGCACGTGCCTCAAACGACACACTCTCCCACAAGCGCGGAATGCACACTCCAGCATTGATTTTGACACGTGGATGACAGGGATTCAGACACATGGCAGCGTGCAAAACATACACGTCATACAGTAAACTGATATGTGCACATGGGAGGCGCGTGCCAGCATCTAACATACATCTATAAGCACGCGTGCATCGCACTCGCACCCCTCACTCACGCACAGACTGACGTCTGCTGACGTCAAGTCTATAGTAATGTTAACATCAACACCCAAAGAAAGAAAATTATCAGAATTCTCATAAAGTTACCCTAGGTCCTTTTGGGGTCAGTTTCCAGCTTGGCAGAATTTTTCAAGTGTTTTTTCAATTTTTCTGAATTTATTATATCGGTAATTAGATTCCAGAAAAGTTTTTAAAGCTTTTTTAAGTTAATTTTGAGTGCATTTTCATACTGCGAACTGCACACAAGGAAGGCACTTAAAGTTTTATGTCTCGTGCAATAGGTTCCGTATTTGGAAAAATATGATAGTCTTTCTCATTGAGAATTTTTTAAATAAAAGTCTCAAATAAAGTTTAAAGACAATATCTTCAGTATTGATATGTGATTAATTTACTATGCATTTGGTTTTTGCACTTATAATTGATTTTCACATACATTATGTCTATATAGAATGTGATGATAACATAAAAATATATCCCTTATATTTATGGACTTTCTAAGATACTGATAAAAATGTAGTCATCAAAGTGAACTTCAAGTCAGTATTTTGGATTGTCCTGCTCACATGTTGGTAGGATGCCTCTGGCCTTTTGTTTGGTTATTTTGCCCAAAAGTGTTAGACTTATATAGAATTTTGAGATGTTCATAAAGGAATTAGATGTAGGAAAGTTATTGCTTAAATGATCTATTCTCCTAAAGGTGGTAGTGTAATAAGAGTTGAAGACTTGTACAAAGATCACTTTTATGTAGGGTTCTAATTATATATATTATATATTCAGCCCAAAGGTGTTTCATAATATATTTGATCGGATGTTTAATAAAGATATTGATTTAATACTTTAAGTATCACTCTTATCCTGCATTTATACTGATCTTTACATTGTCTTTTCTATTTTACAGTCAGCTTTTCTATAAACAACAATGTTGTCATAATTGAGACCTTAAATGGTTTTAATTTCAAGAAATGGAAGAAGGATGTGGAGTTTGCATTGGAGATGGCTGATGTGAGTATGGTGATGCACATCGAGAGTTCTTCTTCACTTATAGATATCAGCTCAGAATCTAATAAAGTAGTTATGACGGTTTGGGAGCAATCAAATAGGATGTGCTAATTGACCATTAAGAGGTCAATCCCAGATTATCTGCTGAGTGGATTACTGGATGCGACCATAGCGAAGAAGTTTATAGATAACATTTCCCAAAGATATAAGGTGTCTTCTCCTGCAGAGCAAAACACTTTGATTAAAGAACTATTCTCCATGAAGTATACCGAAGAAGGAGGCATTCGAGAGTACATTATCAAGATGGTACACCTTCAAACTAGTCTGAAGGCGCTTAATATATCAATTCCTGATAATCTCATAGTGCATTTGGCACTCCTTCAAGAGTTTGAGATGTTGACTAATTCCTACATCTCTCAAGATGAGGCCTGGGAAATTAATGCTTTGATTTCCCGTATGCTACAGAGGAGGAGAATATTAAGAGTTCTCCTCATCCAGCTATGTTTGCAGCTGCCGAAGGTAAGGTAAAGGTTAAGCCCCAATAGCCCAAGGTTAAGGATAAAAAACTCAATCCCTTTCGAAAGATTTAGACTAGACAATCCAACATTGCTAAAGAGCCATATAACCTAAAGGGTATGAGGTGCATCTTCTGCAAGAAGAAGGGGCATAGGAAGGTTGATTGCCAGAAGTACAAGTTATGAAAGGTTAAGCAAAAACTGTCAGATAACTCCTCAACCTATATGATTTATGAATTCAATGTAGCTATAACCACATCAAGTTCTTGGTGGCTAGATAGTGGAGCTTCCAACCATATTGTATTTACAATGCAAGGGAGCAGATCTAGGAGAAGGCCTACTAAAGGAGAGGAGAAGCTGATGGTTAGAAACAATGAAAAGGTGGATGTTTTGTATGTAGGAGATATGGGATTAAACCTCGACATGGGGTTTGTATTAGTTTTACGATACACGTTTTATATATTGTCTTTTAGATAAAACGTGATCTCTGTATCAGTTTTGGATAAAGAAGGCTATCATTTTGTATTTGATACTTCATATAAATATTTCTATCAATACAAGACATATCAGAATTGTCTTCTTATTTTACAAATTATATAAAATGTGTCTTACTCCTAACGAAATGTATGCCTCTTCTTATGCTGTTGAACCTGTTACTCGAAAGAGAGTCTTTATAAAGGAAACATCGTATATGTGGCATAAACGTCTTGGCCATATTTCCAAAGAGACGGTTGAGAGATTGATAAAGGATAACATTCTCCCAACTTTGGATTTCAGTGATCTGGAAAAATGTATCGATTATTGTAAAGGTAAGTTGACCAAGATAAAAAAAAGGAGTCAACTCGTATTTATGGTTTATTAGACTCATAAATATAGACGTTAATGGTCCCTATATAGTCAAGTTATGTAATGTTAGATATTTTCTGACATTTATAGATGATTATTCCTGTCATGGCTATATGTTCTTGTTTAAGGGAAAGTATAAAGTTCTTGATAAGTTCAAGATCTTTAAGATTGAGGTTGAGAACTAATTGGAAAAATCAATAAAGATAGTCAAATCTGACAAGGGAGGAGAATACTATAACAGACATGGGATTGCAGGATAAGAAAAGGGTATATTTGTCAAGTATTTGGAATCAGTTGGAATAGTGGCTTAATTCACTATGCCAAGTTGTCCTGAGCAAAATGATGTCGCCAAAAGGTGCAATTGCACCCTAAAGGACATGATAAGGTCAATACAGAGCAGGACTAACCTACCTGAATACCTTTGAGGCGAAGCTATTAAGACGACATTTTATATCTTGAATAGAGTCCTAAGTAAGTTAGTACCAAAGATGCCTTTTAAGCTCTAAATTGGAAGGAAGCCAAGTCTTGCATACGCTTGCGTGTAGGGCTGTCTTACTAAGGTAAGGTTATATAATCCTTATGAGAACACATTGAATCTCATTCCACTCATTGCTATTTGGTAGGTTATCCCGACCACTCTAAAGACTATAGATTTTACTGTAGAGAAGGAGGGGTTAGAATAGTGGAATCACAGATGACTAAGTTTCTAGAATACTATGTTCATGATGAGGGAGGATCTTCACATCCTTCAGGAGATAACAAGACAAATATTGCAATTATTTCATATCCGCTTCTCATATAATCAGTTACGCAAATCCATCAGAGAGAGATGACTTGCTATCTCACCAGATTACATAATCTATTTGGGTGAGCAAGACTATGATATAAAACATATTATGGATCCAGTGACTTTTACAAAAGCCATTTCTGGACCCCATGCAAATATGTGGTAGGAAGACCCCATACAGATATGTGGTAGGAAGCAATGAAGGATGAGATGCAATCTATAAGATATAATAAGGTATGTTAGCTTGTTGATTTACTTCAAAATTGCAGACCTGTCAATTGCAAGTGGTTATTTAAAACCAAGAAGAACATATAGGATCAAGTTGAGTGATTTAAGGCGCGTTTGGTTGCTAGAGGATACACTTAGAGAGAAGGAGTTGACTTCAATGTTACCTTCTCTCCTATATCTTCGAAGGATGCATTTAGAGTGATTGTGGCAATAGTAGTTCATTATGATATGGAATTACATCAGATGGACATTAAAATTGCTTTTCTAAATGGTGATCTTTATGAGGAGGCCCATATGTAGCAACCTGAACAGTTTCAGGATCAAGATGCAACTAACAAAGTTTGTAAGTTTACTAAATCAATATACGGTCTTAAACAAGCTTCAAACAATGGTACCTAAAGTTTGATGAGGTTTTGACCTCGTTTGGCTTTGTGAAAAACAAAGTTGAAAGATGTTTGTACTATAAGGTCAGGGGGAGCAAATTTATCGTTCTATTACTGTACGTGGATGATATCTTACTCTTGTCAAATAATTTGGCCATGTTGCATAAGGTAAACACAAATTTTTGCCAAACACTTTGACATGAAGGATTTAGGTGAAGCATCTTTTGTCCTTAGTATATAGATTCACTAGGATAGATTTCAACACTCATTGAGCCTCTTATAAAGAGCATACATTGAATGAGTGCTACAAAGGTTTAATATGGCTGACTGTAAATCTATTGTAACACCTATCTCTCATGGTGAGATATTATCTTTGGCACAGTGGTCGACAAAATTTGCAAATGCATAGAGTCGTTCATAGTAACTACAAATCGAGTATTTCAAGATTGTCTTCCACAAGGATTAAAATGCTCAGTATTAAATTAATCTTAATTACTTGAATGAAAGTGACAAGAAACTTAAAAGATGATTGGATTTGAGTAGACAATAAATTGTAAAGATCGAAAATAAACAAACACAGGGAATTTATCGATTTAAAATTAGGGCTTTGAGGTTCACCAAATTAAGAAATTGATTAATAAATTATAGAACTGATTTAATGAAAAGTTATGATATTGCATAACTTTACTTATATTCTTTCTCAAGACATATAAGAATACCTAACCAGTTGATTACCATCTCTCAATGTGAACCTAACTAGTCAAATTTATTAAGAACAAGAAACCACAAGTTATCACACTAGTTTAGGATATCTCTATCCCTAAATATAATGTGTTTATCTTCCTAGTGCATAAATCATACTTCACCTCTCAGTTCATCATATGATTCCTAAAGTTGCATATATAGTGATTAAGTACAGAAACAACAATGAAGTTCAAGAAAGATAATTATAAGCCAAGAAATAGGCTACATCAATCCCTAAAATAGGCTACATCCCTCACCCTAAACGGGGTTTAGTTCTAGAACATGATAAAAGAGTCCATACACATAAAGACAATTAACATCCAAGGAAAAGTAGAGAGAGAGAAGGTAGAGAGAACATAAAATAAGATTGTTTCAAATGCTTGATTCAATCCTCTTTTCTCTTCTTCCTTGCCATTTTTGGGCCTCTTTATGTTGCAGCCTTGTTTTCAGTGTCCAGCCCCTACTTTTGGTCTTCAAAATGAGTATTTTTAGTGTCTTAGGCTTAAAAAAACCTAAGTTTTGCTAAACAGGGTAATGCAGTCTCTAGAGTGAAATTTGCCAGTCAATGTCCATTAAGTGGAGTTCATGTCTGCTAAACAGACCTTTTCAGGTCTCTAGAGTGAAATTTGTTAGTTGATGTCTGTTAAGCAGACTTCATGTTCGCTAAGCAACCATACCCTGGACATCTACAAAAATATGCAATTTTAGCCCTTTAAACGACAAAATCTCTCCTCAAAATCTTCACGGAAGTTGTAGAAATCGGAGTTCTCTTAGAAAACATACCTGAATAACCTTAATCTGATATCTACAATGAAAGTTATGCCTCTTGCTCCAAAATCTATCCATTTGCACCTATTAAGAAATAAAGTTGAAATGTGTGATAATTAATCAAATAAAGCTCCAAATTCACATAGAGATAAGTCAAATTAGTTCCAATTCATCCCAAAATCATAAATGAATAATTTGACTTATCAAATTCCCCCATACTTAAACTATTTCTTGTCCTTAAAAAAAAGCCAAAAGAAAACTAACAACTAAATCCTTAAACAAGTTATTAATTACACTTTCGTAGGTGTACGGTGACATTTTGCATATGCCACAAGCCCTTAAATCACTATGCATCCATAATGGAGAAGTTATAGTCTCTTGAGGGTTTACTTAAAATGAACGATATCCACAAACATTTTCTTTCCATCATTCCACACCTAATCATCGTCATAGCTTAATCCAATAAGTTGAAAGCATTATAGGTAAGAATTGAAACATAAACCTAAAGCCACATAATACTTCATAAATCAGATCACAAACTAAACAATAATAAGACATCATAATGCTTCAATTAATCAAAATCACATGCCACAAATGAAGTCTCTCATAAAGCATTCACTTTGACTATTGCGCCCCGTTACAGCAGGATACATACTGGGACGCCCACAGGTCATTCCGGTACATATCCTACAATAAGGACGAGCTACGTTAGATCACTACTTTACTTCACATGGCATCATATCATTTTTCACTTATAAAGCATTAATAGAAAACCGCAATATTTTGAAACCAACTTTTTCCTCATTTCATTCCATCAAAATCAAAAGTTAACACGTCTATCATCCTTTACTGTCTGTACTTCAATCCAATAACCAAGTACAAAATGCTATAGGAAAGAGGAGAAAGTAGCAAATCTATCTAAGTCATCCAAAAGTTTCAGCTGACTGAACTTTGAGCCATGATTTCTCTTGTCAGACACAATCGACGCGGTTAGAAAAGTCTCTTCAAAGCTAGGAGTCTACTCTCAATCCTGAAAAATAATATTACAATTTTGGTGAGTTTTGCGAACTCAATGAGGTAACCATCATTGATGGTCCACTCAATTCATGCAACACTTCAATTCATATTACAAATTATACCACAATTTCACATTTAGCATAAGTAACACACTTTCACTTAAGCATACGAAAACATGCTTTTCACTCAATCAAACACATTTAACAAAATGCATATGAAATGCTCATGTGATACTTGTTCAATTATTATGGTGTTGTGACCGAGTGCCTGAATTGTCCCATATAGGGCTCATCAAGCGTTGAGCCAAAGGCTCTAAATCACTGTTGAGCTCGAGGCTCAAATTCACTCGTTGAGCTTTAAGCTCTAATCAGTGACTGCTTTGGTCACAACTATCATTATTTGAATATGCATCCATCAATGAAATACATATGCCAAAATCAATCACATTATTATACGCGTATGCATAGGTCATAATCAATCACATTTAAGCACGTAGGTCTCAAATTCACATACAAGTAGCACTTCAATAACGCAATTCCCAATACACAATCATCGGACCTTCTGTTCGGAAACCACAATCCAATTACAATAAATCATTATTCAATATATGTGCATAAACATAAGCAAATAATAATTGAGAGAAACCGTCTAGGTTACTCACCAATTGCTTCGAAGCTAGTGCCTGGAAGTCCTAGCAACGTCTGTAGGTTGACGTTTCAATTGCTCCTCTATAACAATTAAAATACACATATATCACAAATTGTATAGTCATAAGTGTATAATAATGCACATGTAGCAATTGAAATGTGTACAATGCATGTTCGTGACATTTCCGATATCATTCCATAAATTTCATTAGAAATATTCCCCTAAGTTTTAGAACTCCATAGACACTTAAATTACTCAATTTAGATTTTTATAAGTTCAATTATTGTCAAATCAATGAAGTGTGTCCCGAAAAATAATCAATTCATATTCTTATAATCGACCGTCTCACTTTGATTCAATCCATCAATTTCAATTCAGTCTAAAAAAAATCACAACTTTGCATGGAGAGGTAGTTAAATGTCTTAGGAATCTGACGCTTCAAAAATCAAGTCAATCGGAGGTCAGATTCAAAAGTTATATACAAAAGAAGGCAAAGGGTTGACTTGGAAACAAAATAAAAAGAAAAAAAAACCAGCACTCGCGAGGGCCAGCTCCCTCTTCTGCTTCCCTTTTTCATTTATTTCTTTTTTTTCTTTTCCACCTATTTTCTCTCTTTCCTTTCACAATGTACAACTTTTCACACAAGTGTCCAAAATTGATAAATTAGGTATCAATAAAAAGATCACAAAAAGCCTTACAATTTTCATGAAGGACTTATAAACAAATTCTAATTCTAAAGGAGTCAAAATCCTAATCAAAGTTACTGTCCAATAAATGTTATCCTAAACAATAACACATCTTCTAAAAATCATAACTTCCTATTCTATTGGCCAAAAATTCCAAAAATTATATCAATGAAAAGAGAAGAGCACATTCTACAACTTTCACGAACAATGTGGAAGTAAATTCAACTTCTAAAAAGGTGAAAATCCCAATCAAAGTTTCTGCCCCCATAATTTCACCCTAAACCACATCCTAACTTCAAAAATTCATACCTTACAATTCCTACATCTAAAAATGGCATATTATATATCATTACAAAGCTAAGAAAGTCATCTATAACTTTCAATAAGGCAACTTGATCAAATTAAAGGCATAATAGTCCAAAATATGTCTCAAAGCACAGTATCACAAAACCTACACTTATGAACATTTTCACAAACAAAGCACATGAATCTTTGGAATAACATCCAAAAGTCAACAGATCATAACTTTCAACCTCAATATCAAAAAATGTCATACTTTATAGCGATAGAAA
>JANITW010000004.1:49279619-49297872 GCA_027564335.1 Erythroxylum williamsii | reverse complement strand
TAAATTGCTAAAGGATTTTGGCATGTTTATTCTTAGTTATTAAGTTTTTACCCACGGAGCCGTTGAGCTCACCCCCCATTTTTCCCCTCCACAGGTCATGAGCGAGAAACCGAGTCACCGCATCGGGAATGAGGCTTACTCCGATGCACTTTTGTTTTTGAAATCATGTTTTAGAAACCAAAGCTTTAGAAAGCATTTTGGAATGTATTTTGTACTTTGTTCCTTGGAACTATGTTGTAATAGGGCTAAAATGCCCTCTAAAGCTTTGTAAGAACTTTGAATTTTATGTAAATGAAAGTTTGTTGGCTTTTAATTGTAATTATGTAATGTACTCATGTTTCATTCATATGCATCATTGTGTAGCTTTAGTTGACAAAAAGAGTGGATTGGGATTATGTTGATTGATATGTTGGAATGGAATAGATAGCTAGGAGTGGGGATTTGTTGCCTTTGATTTATGTTTGGGATATTTTAGAATTCAAACATGTTGAATAAGGTTGAATGTGGAGTTTTATGCAGGTGATGGAGCTAGGATTGAAGTTTTGGTTAGTTGTAGGTTTAGGGGAAGTGCTGTCAAAATTTTGGTAAAATCCGACATGAACTTCACTTGGGATTTAGACTCTCTTAGGATTTGATTTGGATCGGGATGTCTTCATGGAATTTGTAGTAGAAGTTCATAGCTTTCTAATGACATATCGTTTGATTCATTTGGACTTAGGGTTAAAAAGTTATGAGGTTTGAAACAACATCAGTTACTGTTCATTTGGTTAGGTTACTGTTTCATTGGTTTTTAATGAGCAGTGTTCCTTGAGTGGATATTTACCTTACTTAATGTTGAAATTAACTTATGCATCCTTCATAAATGTTGTAGAGCATCTTGTTATCTTTCCATCGAGGTATAATATGTAACATTTCGAGTTTGGAGTAAGAAGTTATGTCAATTGGAAGATAACAACTTAAATCATGCTTGCTGTTCATATAGTTTATAAAGTTATAATGATCTTGATGAACAATGATTAAAAACAATGGTTTGATGAACCAATTGAGTTGGAAATTATGAAGTTGGCAAGTTGAACTTGGAATATGAGATGTTTAGGTTTTGGATTGAGATAATTTGGAAGTATATATATAAGAGGGTATGAAGCTAGATTGAAGATTGGAGTTCAATGGGAGAAGGTTTGAAGTTTGGGATTTGGCGTGTCCGTTAAACGGACATGAATGTCCGTTAAACGGACAGCCTCGGGTGTAAAAACACCCCTTCCCTCGCTCGTGTCCGTTAAACGGACTTGCATGTCCGTTTAACGGACATTCGGGAACCATTTGGTATCAGTTCACCCGTACCTGTCCGTTAAACGGACAGGGCTGTCCGTTTAACGGACAGCTACGGGAAAGATAGAGTATTTTCGAATTTTTAGAGGCCGAATCTCGTTTTGTGGTCTTCATGAAAGTTGTAGATCTAGATGTCTACTTTCTAATGGTGCAAAAACGAAATAAATCCGATTTATATATCAAAAGATATGATGATCGCGCCAAAAGAGTTTCAAACTGATTCAGGACCTGAACATACTTGATTCTTTTGGGCATAACTCCCTCATCCGACCTCCAATTGAGGCGAGGCTTGAACCATTAGTTTCCTAAGACATATATCTTTCTCTATATAAAATTTTGTATCATTTGGAGTCAAATTATAAAAGTTTGCTTTGAAACAAGCGAGAGGTCGGTTTAGAGATCATATTTGAAGTATGAACTCTTTTAGGTTTTTAAAGCATAACATGAGTTATACAACTCCGTTTGAGGTGATTCTTTTTGAGAAACAAACTTGAGACATAGAGCTACAATTTATATGAAGAAGTCAAATTATGATTTTGAGGTTTACCTAGTGTGCGCTCGCCGCGAATGTGAAGGTACAGCTAGGACCCGGCAAGGTTATAAGCACAAGGTTTATGATTATGCAGATTTTAATGACAATACAAGTCTATATTGTGGTGAGGAATCCCTCCCTCGTGGGATGCGTGTCCGGGCGTCACGTAGGACGTGGGACCCGTGATCCACCTGGGTGGGGTTCCAACAAGATAAATGAGAAAATTGCTTAAACAGATTCTTGTTTTAAAGATGCAAAATTTATGAAGGTTCCAAAACAAGATACCAAACTAGCAAATATAATCTTAGGTGACATTTTAGATGAGTTATGTAAGGATGATAAGGCCTTGGATTAAGTCTAATTTGCACTAAAAAGGATCAGATTTATAGAGATGATCCAGGAAAAGTAAAAAGGGGAAAGAGTAGACAAGAAGACAAAGCAAGCTGAAGAAATGTTGACAAATAAGTAAGCCAATGGAGTTACACTAGGAAACTAGTAGGAAAAAAAAGATGAAAAATTTTCAACAGAGATGATAGAGTGAGTAATTTTAGGTCTAATTTAATTTTAGATTTTTATAAATGTTGACTTATTTTAAATTTATTAAATAATAAATTTTATGCATGGAATAATTATCTTATGTAATAGTCATATAGTGAATTTATAAATTTAATGTGGTTGTTATATCGTTCAGTTTAACATAGAATTTAATGTAGGGATATTTTTGTTACAAATTGAAAGTCAAAGTACTTTAATGTTATTTTATTAAAGTTTTAACTAGTAGTACAAAATTGAGTCAACTTTAAATTTTTTTTGCAATTAACCTATTTTAGTAAAATGGATGTTTAATTAATAAAAATATATATAAGGATCTAAGTAATGATACTTGCCTATCATTCTCAAATGTGTTTTTTTTATTGGGGTTTCAAATCCTAAAAAATGTTCTTCATACTTGCTTCCAAGTATATCATTAAGAAAGGAATAACCTTTACCTGTTATTATATTTTTATAGTTTACTTCTAATTATCTTAATTTCTAACAAGCCCTTTTACATATTTAGACTAGCCTTTAGTCGACACACTAAATAGCATTAGATCTTAAAAGGACTAGGGTTGCTACTTTATAACAACTTATATAGTGTATAATAGGTCTTACTCGACTTTGTTGTAGTAGGTGATCAGTTAGTTTAATCGTTTATCTTTAATTATAGACCCAAGATCAAGCATGAACTTGTATTAATGGAGAAATTATAGAAAATACCTATCCTGCTATCCATTGCAAGATGAACAAGATGTTAAACTACTTTAACAAGCTCCTCAATATATGAACAAACTCTTGAAACTTTTGATCAACTTTCTTGAAAGTTGTATATCCTTATCCTATTAATGTCTTTCTATGTTTTATTAATGTGTGGGCCTCTTAATTGATCAGAGAAACTGAATGTTTACAAACTTGCTTACGTAAGTTGAGTGAGACTTTAGCAGCTCTTTATAGTAACCTTATTGGTTCTCTCCATCATAAGCCTAATAAGTAACTAACCTACTCTATTGAGGGCCCATTTTCCTACTAGACTTTAACCCATTTAATTAGATTCTTTATTGGGCTTCTTTATTATCCTTAGATCAATTTTAATTTTCTTTACCTTAATTTTATAAAAACCTATACTTAATAATTGATCAATAAAAAATCACTAACATTCTCCCTCTTAGAAAAATACAACAGTTGTAACAATAATAAAAACAGTAAAAGTAGTTAAATCAATGTAAAGGTCTACTAATTTAAAAAAAATTATCTAATGATTATGAACGTTTATCATTCGATCCTATAAGGCATATCAAATATCTCACTAACATGAATGAGAAAATGGAGTGTGGTAAACTACAATGATCTCTGTATGATCTAAAATGTATCATTGTTCCGTTTGTCGATCTTAATTCTCTAAACTTTATGTTAACTACATCAGAAAAAAAAATTCTCTTAATTAATGCAAAAAATCATTAGAGAAAATACTTACGAGATTGAATATTTATAACCCCTATGTCTTATCAAATTTATGGATTTATTTATGTATATGTATGTGTACTAAAGATATAGGTTGGAGGTCAATTTGTATATATACTTGCAATGACTTCTAAAATGGTTAAGATTGACATAGATCTTAAGAATTTCACATATATTTTGACAATGTACAAAAAAAAATGTATAATTGAGAACAAATTGATGATTATCACTATGTATAAAAATATAATGTCATAATATATGAAATCTTTACAAATATATTAAGAGCAATTACAATGATCCCTAACTAACAGCATCAACGGACTTCAATAAACTCATACTATACACTTGTCTCTTAAAAATAACCATGTGAAATTCTTTATTTAGAGGATCAACAAGCATGTATTTAGTATTTAATTGCTCCACCACAATCTCACCTTTCTGCATTAATTCCTTTATGGTCAAATATTTGACGAATAAATACTTATACCTTGTGATGTTTTTTTTGTTGTTATTAAACAATACAACAGAAAGATCATCATAATATAACTAAGTGGGTGTAGCCACTGAATCAACTATAGACAACTCAAAAATCAGGTTCTTGAGCCAAATTACCTATGAAACAGCCTAAAGTATGCCACAAAATCTATATGTATAGTCGAGAAAGTTACCAGTACTGCTTGAATGTCATCTAGGCACATAGCAAAATCTAAATCTGTATAACCTATGATGTTTATACTATTGACTTTCTTGAATGTCAATATATAATCCTTAGTTCACTTCAGATATCTCATCACTCATTTGAATGCATGATAGTGGTTTATTCCTAGGTTAGCAAGATACCTACCCAATAGTCTAACAACAAACACAATATCCAGTCTAGTGCACATCTGAGCATACATCATGCTACCAATTGTACCAGAATAAGGTACATTCTTCATACCCCTCTCTCTATATCATTATTTGGACATTGTGTCAAAGATAGTCATTCACCTTAAGAGGTAGGCGATACAATAGGTTTAACATGTTTACAATCAACCATGTTAAACATTTGCAGCACTTGCTCAATGTATGCTCTTTGCGAGAGACCCAACAAATGTTGAGACCTGTCTTCATGAATATGAATACTTAGACAAAAGATGTCTCACTAAGGTCCTTATTGTTAAAATGCTTAGCCAAAAGATGTTTAACCTCACATAGCATGATTAAGTTATTTAATGCAAGCAATATATCATCGATATATTAAAGTAGAAAGATAACTTTATTTCCCCTAACTTTGTCATACAAGCATCTTTTAACTTTACTTTCCACAAAGTTAAATGAGGTAACAACCTTAAAAAACTTTGAGTATCATTATTTGGAGGCTTGTTTCAAACCATATATAGATTTTCTCAGGTTACAAACCATGTTAGCTTTTTCTTAATCCTGAAATCCTTTGGATTGCTCCATATAGACTTCTTCACACAGATCTCCATTTAAGAAAGTGGTTTTGACATCCATCTGATATAACATCATATCAAAATAAGCTAAGATTTTCATAATCACTCTAAATGCATCCTTAGAGGAAACAGGAGAAAAAGTAACATTAAAGTTAATCCATTCTTTTAAAGTGAACCCTCTAGTAACTAACCAGTCTTTAAACTACTCAACTTTATCCCGAGAGTCCTTTTGGTCTTCTAAATTCATTGATAGCTAATAGGTTTATAGTTATGAGGTAAATCCATAAGCTCTCATACCTTATTATGCTTCATGGATTTCATCTTATTCCTTAATGAATCCTACCATATATCTACATGAGGTCCAAAAACAACTTCTATAAAAGTAACTAGATCTACTAAATTTCCAATATCATAGTCTTGTTCACCTAAATAGACTATATAAGCAGAGATAAGATATCTTCTCACTCTAGTGGGTCTTTTTAATTGAACTAGTTTAGTATGCTCTCGTATCTCAAAAACTTCAATTTATGTAGGTAATACTGGTATGGTACTGAGACCTTGATCCATTAGTTCTGATAGTATAAGTGATGGATATGGAATAATTATGATATCCTTCCATCATCTGAAGGGCAAGAATTACCACCCTCATCAGAGACACTATGTTATAGAAACTTAGTTGTTTTTTATTCCACTATTCTAGATCCTTCATTTCTACAATAAAATCTATGTCCCTTAGAGTAGTTGGGATATCTAACAAAATAATAACGATTGTAATGAGAATGCAACTTATCTTTATAAGGATTAGACAAACATATCTCAGCAGGGTAGCCTCATACATAAAGATAAGTGAGGCTAGGATTATACCCTTCCATGTTTTAAAAGGCATTTATGACTTCTCTTTTATCAGAGTTCTCCTTTTAGTGACCTATTCAGTAATATATAAAGAAGCATACATCTCATTAGGGTCAAGACATATTCTATATAAGTTATATGATAAAAAGTCAGTACTAATATGTTTTGCATTGAAAGATAAAAAAAATTCCAGTTACAAAAACATTACCTTCTTTATCCAAAATAAACACATAGTTTAAATTTTGTCTAACATACAGTTAAAATGTGTCATTTAATACAATCTTAAACCTTGTATTAAGGTCCAAGCAAACATCCCCTACAAAGTTTACACCAACTTCTCCGGTATTGCCCACTTTAAGTTTTTTACCCACCATAAGTTTTTACTCCTCCCTATTTAACTTTCTCTTTTATATGAATCCTTGCATTGTGGAAGCAATATTATTAGAGGCTCCACTATCTAGCTACTAAGAACTTGATGTCGTTATAACAAGATTAGATTCGTGTATCATATAAGGCAAGAAGTTACCTGATAGTGCTTGATGTCGTTATAGCAAGATTAGATTCGTGTATCATATAAGGCAAGGAGTTACCTGATAGTTATTGCCTTTCTTTCTAGGTTTTATAGTTATATCATTCCAACTTCTTATGTCCCTTCCTTTTATAGAGACTCATACTCTTTACAACATTTGCAAGATCTTTAGCAACAATAGATTAGCTAACATTTATATGTGGAGGAAATTTAGGTTTCTTACCTTTAAGTTTACAGGACTTTACCTTTGCCTTCTCCTTGGTTGCCATTAAGGTTGTATAAGCTGTATTCTTTAGCCTATCTTCTTTAGTAATACAATAGATGATTAGTGCATTTATATCGCAAGCTTCATCCTAAGGATTATATATGGTAAATTGAATAACAAACTCTGATGGAAGTGTATTTAGATCTTAGTGAACTACACAAGCATTAGGAATATGAATATTTAATGCCTTTAGTTTAGTCTAAAGGTGAACCATCCTAATTACATATTCCCTTACTCCTCTTACTCCTGTATATCTCATAGATTATAATTCCTTTAATAAGGTACCTACTTTAGCATTCGAACATACCTTATATCTCTATGAGACATTATTGAGGAAATCTCTTGCTATGTTTGTTTCTAAAAGCCCACTTAACAAATGGTCTAGTATAAATCTCTTTATGGACAAATAACAGATCTTATTTGATCTTTCCAAGGCTGTATATGCTGCTCTCTTAGCCTCCAAGATGATATATATAGGTGCTGAAGGCCTATCCTTAACTATTGCCATATTGATATATGTCATCTCTACCGCAAAATTCATATCTTGCTTCTAATGAAACTAGTGAGGGTTTCAATTGTGAAACTATTATCCTTTATATAGAAGGTGATTGCAGAATTGATAACATATATATTAAAACAAAAATGTAGGATAACATCGATACTTAATATATAGAAGGTGATTGCAGAATTGATAACATAAATAATGAACACAAATGTATGATAACATCGATACTTAAAGCTATAAAATAATATCTATACTGAGTATCTAATCACACATATCATGGAATACTTGTGGGCTAATACATAATACATGTAAATAAGGCTTACACATAAAAGAGCACATAGTACACACCATTACATTTTATGATTCTACCATTTGTGAGCGAATAGATCACTTAAGTAATAACTTTCCTCCATTTTATGCCTTTATGCACATCTTAAAGTCTCATATATGGCTAACACCTATGGGCAAAATAACCAAATATAAGACTAAAGACATCCCTAAATATGCAAGCAAAGTAATTCAAATATTAACTTGAAACACTATGGTGGCTACATTTTCATTAGTAACCAAATTGATCCACAAGCGTAAAGGACATATTGTGTATGTTATCCTTATATTCTTCTATATGGGCATAAAATATGAGATAACATATCATTCATAAATGCAAAATCTTCATGAACATATGCATTATCACATATTAGTGCTGAAAACATTATCAATAAATTTTATTTAAGAATTCATCACAAAGAACATCTCAATAAGAGTGATATTATATGATACTAAATAATAAATAAATCATATGAGGTACCAAGAATCACATGTATCTCTTTTATTTCAAGTCATAATGCATAAAAATTCACTCAATCATGGCTTTAATAAACTTATTTGAGAAATTAAACCATATTTGTTATCAATGCAATAAATTCAGAAAAAACTTTTAAAAAATTACTTTATAAATTCACAGAACCTAAAAATTGGCATAAAATAGCTTGAAGGACTATTTTGTGAATTTTAAAATTTTTGGGTTTTTTTTATCATGTTGTGTGCTTATGTAAACATTGGGCTTGGTGCAGATGGCCTGTGTATAGCATGCGCTAGGGCCTCAAATGCCTCTACATGTGTCCTTACCATGTGTGAGACACACGCAAACTTACACCACCTTTCATAGTCTCATTTTTTGCTACTAACCTTGATGAGTGGGTTTCTTCTTATATTTTGGATATTTCTTGTCCTTATGACCATCTACATAATATCATTACTGGCGCATGGATTATCTGGTGCGCCAGAAATAAAGAGCTTATCCAACATCAGGTGCACCAGAAATAAAGAGCTTATCCAACATCAGGTTACGTCTACTTTTGCACAATATCGATGGCATGTCAGGCTTATTAGTGAGTGCCAACTGGCCTTTCCTGCGGAGGCTCATGCTAATCTACCTAAACCTCGATGGGTCTTGTGTCGAGCTCCTACTAATGGCTATGTCAAAGTTAACGTGGATGGGAGCTCGATTGGGAACCCAGGAGATGCAGGGTTTGGTGGCTTGATTAGGGACGAACATGGGCGGTGGTTGTTTGGTTTCTCGGGTTTCATTGGGCTTGCAACCAACATGCTACTGAACTTCGTGCTATATATCATGGTTTATCTATTGCTTGGGATCGTGATCACCGCAAGTTGATTGTAGAGTCTGACTCACTTGAAGCGATTAATCTTATCAAGGGCGCATGCCCTTTATCTCATCCTTATTTGGCCATTGTTGCAGACATTCGACGACTCCTTGGGAGAGCGTGGTGTTGCTCTCTTCAACATACACTCAGAGAGGGGAATCAGAGTGCGGATTTTCTAGCTAAACAAGGATCCTCTGGCTTTTCACGTTGGACTCTTTGGGATTTCCTTGGGCCACATCTTGGTTTGCTTCTCCAGTATGATGCTAGATCAGTTGCGTTCTTGAGATCTTAGTCTCTTTCCAAAGTTCCAAAAAAAAAGATTAATTAGACGCATAGTTATACGTAAACACGTTAACCACTTTAGCCATATGTGTCCTATGCACCCGACACGCGTTTAATGCCTGATCCTCACTTGCGTAAATGACACTAACTGGGTCCCAGAAATAGTTACATGCTTCTCCATCACAGCATCTTGATCACTCAGTCTCACTGAAAAAAGACAATTTTTGGCGACATTTTGTCAAAAAATCTCCCGAAGTCTATTTTTGACCTTTTTTTTTTAATGTAACACTTGTTTAAAATCAGTTCAAACAATAAATATGCAATTTGTATAAGTAAAAATAGATTAAGTTCTCTTATTTTTCTCATTGAAAAATTCGACAATCTCCGTTCAATTTCATACAATCATGGAATCGCTATGATACCGCATGTTAGTTATAACACAAACTTTAATTATAAACTAATGATCAATTATGAAATTATATTTACAAAGAAAATATAAAAAAATATCTATTTTGCTACCTATTACACGATGAAGAAGCTACTAAACTGCTTTTTAACGTATGAATAAATTTCTAAAACTTTCGATAAACTTTTACGAAAATTATGTGTCATTAAAGTCATTCTGTGCCTTTCTTAATTAATGCACGGGTCTCTTTAAAGTGTCAGAAAAATTGAATGTTCATAAACTTACTTAAGTAGGTAGCATCATACCTTTAACAACTATTTATATTAATCTTTTTAGGCTTATCTATCATAGGCTCAATAAATAACCGTCCATTTAATCATATTTTCTTAACCTTAATTTTACAAAAACCCATAAGCAATAGTTGTCCAATTAAAAACCACTAACAATATCTCGTTCGGTACAAAGCAAAAATAAAGTATTAGGACCCATGTGATGAGCCATCCCTAGGACTCTAAGACCCATACTGTCCAGGTCTTGCATCACTTACAATTTAGCCCCTTAATCAAAAAATCAATTAAATAATAAAATGCTTAAACATCAAACTCAGTATTAACACAAGTAATGTATAACTACATGTCCGTTAATTCTACATAAAAAAATCAATTAAATAATAAAATGCTTAAACTTCAAACTCAGTATTAACACAACTAATTTATAACATGTCCGTTAATTCTACGCTGATGCAGAAGGTTAAGTCGGTGGTGGCGGAGTTGGAGAAAAAAGCGGCTGACTGCCACCAACACCATCGCCACTACCGCCGTCATTTGTTTTCCCACGGCCTCACAGTGAATAGCACCACAAATAAGATGATCACCAGCAAAATGAGAATACCATAACAAGTCCATTTGCGGCTATTCTTTTGAAATTTTCTAGCAATCTGCAAGCTCTCAGTTCCTCCTCTTACATAGGAATTAGCTCTCTGCATGTTGCTTTCAATGTCGTCCAATTGCTCACCTTGAGCTTGCACCAACACAGCCATGTCCAAAAACACTTGGTGCAACTCCTTTAGATTCTTCTCCATCTCTTTCACAGCGTCATGCCTCTCTTGTATCTCGTTTATTGTGTCCAAAATCCTGCCTCTGCCCTGCTCTTGGATTGCTTTCTGAAGAAAAGTCTCACTTTCACCTGCACATATTCATATCCACTCTCATTTTTCCAAACTTGACAACCCTTCAAACACAAATCTACGTTCTTAAGTTTCAGTCCTTTAAACTCCAATTTCAGACATTTCAAATGAAATCCAAAAATCAAGTCTTTACCCAGATTGACTACCCTCTCGCTGTCTAATAAAAACCTTCCAAATAATAAAATAATTAATCCTGAAGTAACGTCTTTTTCCACTGACAAATTTTGTGTTAACATGGTTACCTACTAAGCATTAATTAACTAAACAATGAGCTAACCTGTAGAGATTAAGAGATCCAGAGTCTTCTCATCGGGGTTCTCTCCGGTGACTGTGAAAAACCTTCGTTGAACTGTCTCTCTGTATTCGCCAGATATCTTCTCTCTCAAGGAACGAAAACCCTCCATTGAATCCTTCAACTTCTTCCTCAACCCGTTGACTACCGAACTTCGGGTCCTGTCAGAGGACGACCCGGGTCCACAGCCAGGCAAACTTCTGTTGGCAGAATTGGACCGGTCAAGAGCCTCCAGTCGGACCTTAATAAGCTTGGCTTTCTTCAGCGCCAAGGCAACGTCAGCGTCCATACGAGATCGCAATTCCTTCACAGCTTTGGCCTGGTGAATGGTTTTGCTTTGCTCGTGACATGACTGAAGGTTCTCGTTGAGCCTCTGGAGCTCTCTGAGCTCGTCTTTGACCGACTCCACGTCTTCAAAGAACTTGTCCAGGTTAACTCCAGAGGTATCAGGAGCTGTCTCCGACATCTGGATCACGTGTTGATCGGGGGAGGAGGCTTCCTTGCTGCGGAAGCCTGAGAAGGAGCTTGAGAAGAGATCGTTCATGGTGGTGGAAAAAGAAAATTCCTATTCAAAGAACAAGGAAAAAAAAAAAAGAGGTTTAAGTTTACATGCAAAAAGGTGTTCAGAAGAGAGAAAGATAAGAGGCTTAATGTGTAGAGAGAGGAGATATGAATGGTTAAATAGGTGACTGGTTCGACTAACTCTCGATTGGTTGTGTTATAAAGAAGAAGAAGAAGAAGACAAGTCAAGCAGACTTTGGAGGAATGTTTGTCTTTTAAATTTTATAGCCTAATCTTTTAATTTTTCTCCTAAAACAGTTCTCGATAACTTTGACGAGTTTTTCCAATTTTATATTGTTTAATTCTGTAAAAATATTTAAAATATCATTGTTTTAATCATTAGATATACTATTTAATAATACAAAATAGCATTACTTTAAGCATTAAACAGGAAGTAAATTGGATAGAAAATGGTTTTCATTTTATTCTTCAAATTTGGCCTTCTTTGACCTGTTCGAGAAAATGGACAAGTTGAACTGGCGCACAAATTTGCACTAAATGTCAATCCAAGGAAACATCTTAGAAAAGGAGGAGGGGAGGGGTACTTCCTAGGAATCCGCCGCTGATTTGAAATTGACGAACGAAATTTCGCTTCATTTCTCGAAATGGATTTGGGTTATTTGCGCAAACGCGTAGGACTTACTCCTTTGCCGTGTTAGGAAATTCAAATTAGTCACACCTATCAAGAAAAGTATAAAATAACTTGACATGGTTTTTCTTTTTTTTGCATTATTATAGATATAGTAGATTTTATCCAAGGCTGCGGCTGACTTTTCCTTCTTTGAAATTTTCAATGCTAGGAGCCTTACAGGCTATGCGATAATCTTTCAAAACGATAATGCCCAGCCAAATTAGCAGACGTTTCTGTTGATGTCATAAACTTTTTACAAATTTAAGACAATTTTAGCACGTAAATTTTGTTAAGGATTATTTGGCACGGGTTCAGATCTTCTGTCCCATTAAGCCTGTACCTACTCTGTCCCAGCATAAAACGTCGTCGTTTTCGTTGATTAAAATCAACATCTGCAGCTAACTTTTTTCACCCAACCCGACCCGAGCCATGCCTCATCTTCTTAAGGCCTGGTCCGTACGGATATCGTATTACGAATCCTAAAGCCACCCCTGCTGAGGGTGAAAATGGTAAAGAGTGAGAATGCATTGAACCATTGCCGAGAGGAAGAGAGAGAAGAAAAGGAACCTCTAACGAACGACCAACTTGTCCGGCGTCGTCTTGGAGATTCGATACTGCTGCATTTCTTAGCAGATCCCAAACCTTTCGGGAGAAGAGAGAAACCGAACGTCACTAAAGATAAAGAGCTCAGAAGAAGATGAGCGTGATCGACATTCTCACTCGAGTGGACGCGATTTGCCAGAAGTATGACAAATATTGAAAAGCCCAAGGATCATAATGTCTCCGGAGATTTGCTTGCCTCTACGAGGACGTCCTCGTCCGACATCGAAGCCGCCCTTGAGGTTAGATTCTTTTTCTACTTGTTTTTGGAATCTGCTTGATTAAAGCGGCGAAAATTGTGGAAGTCTACTACCTGGTGTGGACTTCGTTGAGTGAAGCTTGAGAGTTATAAGTTTGGCTTCTTTTTGTAGTTTTTAATGATTTTATTGTCAATTCAGTGATGTTTTCGAGTTATGTGATTAACAGAAAGCTGAGCTTGTTCGAGGGAGAAAAGTAAGGCGTCGGTAGTGGCTTTGAACATGGAGATTCGTCGAACCAAGGCCAAATTACTAGAGGAAGTTCCTAAGTTGCAGAGATTAGCAGTAAATAAGGTTTTCACGTTGTTTTTGAATGGTTTTATTGAGTCAATAAAATAAGGTTTTATTGAGTTAATTATTTGTAGTGTTATTAGATCCATGACATGCACTCCGAAATTTCACTTGATTGTGGATCATAGAGACATCGTTTGGAATTGATTTTTGATGGATTTTTGTTGATTCTGAGAATGGCCTTTGATGGATACTTTGGATGACTGTACGATTCAAGGGCACTTTCAAAATATGGGGGAAATTAAGAAGAAGCTTGGCTAAAGACCCAAGTTGATATTTTTTTCTTCTGAAATTTTAGTCAAGATGGTGATGGGCTGCAGTGGTAGTTTACCGCCCATTTGAAAATGATGCTTTATCTTGTCTTCTTAGACATTAAATTGAAACTCTGGATTGTTTTCACGTATGCGTTTATATTTGATGTCCAAGAAAGGGATGAAAATTTGTTTTTTGTGCTTGCCTCTTGTGCTGTTGAAATTTCACGAGATTGTTAGTTTCTTCCCTCCCTCATCTGAAATCTACTTTTGAGCTCTTAAATTGACTAATTTGGGCCTTGTGTAATATGATGATCATAATCAATTGGCAGGTTAAGGGACTTTCGATAGAAGAACTTGCTGCCCGCAGTGATCTTGTCCTTGCATTGCCAGACAAGATTCAGGTCATACCAGATGGAGCTGCAATGACCTTAGAAATGATTCTTTGTGATGGTTCCATTACTGGGGTCAAGACTTGTAATTTATGGGACTCTACCTTTTACCTGCTTGTCTTGGTTAATAGATGGTTAATTTGATAATGAATACTTTCAAGAAAGGGAGCAGTGAAGCCAATTTAGGAAGGAGGAGTATGAAATGTGTCTAGTAAAGAAGGCAAGTCTGCTCTTAAATTGGAAGTTTCTTTTTGGTTCTTAGTGCTATTATCTAAAGGATGTTAGATTGCATATTCATTATCTAACAACTGGTTTCAGTTTTGAATATTGTAATTTTTAGTTTCTTGCAGGATCAAGGCTTGGATATGATTTGTGAAGGCTTAGATACTCTAAAAAACATGGCTCGTGACATGAATGAGGTAATGTTTTGGCCTCTTGGTTTCATGTATATTTGTATTTGCTTGCTTGTGATGTATGCATAGGGATATGCACATAAATATATAATTTTGGGTGAACAGTGATTGATTTATATTTATTTCATGTTAACTCTTTATGGATATCTGCAGGTGTTGGATAGGCAAGTTCCTTTGATGGACAAAATTGACACTAAGGTGAGAAGCATGTTCATCAACCTTTTTTATTCCACTTAACTTTGTTAGAGGTCATGTTAACTATTTTTTATACATCTTGCAGGTTGACAAGGTAACATCTGACCTCAAAAATACTAATGTTAAACTTAAAGATACTATTAACTAGGTGATCAAGCTGAAAATTAACCAAAATTATTGTAATCCATCATTCTTGAGGATGCTAATTTGCTGATAAGTTTTTGTAGATTGAATTACTTTTGTTCTTTGCAGTTGTGATCCGGTCAAAATTTTTTTATTGACATTGTATTGATGTGCATAATTATGGGAATTGCTGCCTACTTGTACAAGTATGTTCCCATTACTTCTATAAATGGCTGTAAAACATGCATTTTTTAGTATCCTTTCTTAATTTTAGTTTGGAAAAATATTTTTTTGATTGATTTCCTTGCTAAAAGATAACCATTAAGTTTGCTGCATATTGTAGATGGAAATCATTAACATATTCTTGTAGGGGCTACTTGTTAGTTTTTTATGAAACCTTTGAAAAAGGAACTTTAATATTTACCTGCAGAGCTTTCTTAAGTAAACTGATGGCTTCTCATAATTGTTTTGTTGAAAATTGGTGCAATGTATGTCCTGAGCTATATATATATATATATCCCCAATAATTGGGATGACTTAACAATAGTATCTAGGAAATTAGCTGATTGAGTTGATAACTAGTGTTGATATGTTTCATTGACGAACACTGAAGTATGGAAGTTCTAGCTCAATAATTCTTGAAAAGTCGAGGCATTCTTGTCCCTTAAAAACCCTTGGTCAAAGGGCTATGGGAATAACTAAAACTATTCAAGTACATGGTATTGTTAGACCACATATATCAAGAAAGGTTTTTCTCACTGTGACTCCTAGGCTGGTGGAATATTTCACCAATAAGTCTCAAGGAAGTTGTATTATTGGTCTCCAGCCTATATGCTTTTCAGGTGCCTAATAGGGTAGATTTTCATAAGAAGGCAAAGATAGCTTAGATTTTAGTTATGATAGCTGAGACACAAACGTTTTTTCTCTTTGCAGGCATCAATTCTCAAGGTCTGTCTTTTAGAAATCTAAACAGACTATCCCTTCCACTTATAACTTATACCTCAAACAGGATCTATAGTTCAAGACTTTTTGATACACATGATCCTTATAAAGAGGCAAGTGTAAAGTATACTTGTCTTTCTGTGTGACTATAACTACATTATTCAAGAATAAAGCTTTTAGGAGAGAGAAAACTTAGAGGAAAGCTGTAAGATAGAAAACACACTTCATATTATTGATGGAATTAGGTGTTAATCTGGTCTGATTACAAGGGAAGAGAAGCTTTGCTTTTATAGGCCAAGCAAAGGAGAACAAGATAAATAACTTTTAAATGACGACCCTACGTAAGACAATAATGTTAACTAAAATACAAAAGCGCATAATGAAAGTAAAAATTATTACTTGAGGAGATCTCATGACTACCATACACAAACACAAACAAACACGAAAAGATCAAGAGATAATTGTGAAAAATAACTAAAAACAAAAATATATACAAAACACCAATTAAAAACAAAAACAAAACTAAATTACTTCACTCCTCGGCAACGATGTCAAAATTTTAAATGCACCTCATTAGAAATTATTAATCGTAGGTCTTGGTTTTCCTTTATGTTGTATTTTATGAAATTAAGTTCTTTAATTAGATTTCGCTAATAAAGCTTAGAATATGCTTTCTATATTTAGTATGAAAACTACATCATGAACTAGGAAAACAAGTTATACCTAATAACCACACAAGCTTAGGTCATTTAACTTATGCTATGTTATCCCTAATGATTCAAAACCATTAGTTTACCACAAATGAATCAAATATACAACTATTGCATGTTGCATTCTAGATTTTGACAATGGGTTTATGCATAAGTGATCTATTGAAAGAGTTCAAATTATTCTTACACGAATACCCAAAACATTAACCAAATGATAACATAACAATTTCTAGAGAGAGAGAATCAATAATACAAGATGAAGAGATGCCCAAATGTGTTGTTCGACTTCGATTTCCCCTTCTAATCGAAATGAAGAAGGCTAGCTCTCCATAGATCTAAAAGAGGTAAGTATTCTGCTCACTTTTGTGCTTCTTAAACTCTTCATAATCAGCTTGTCTCGTAATTACTGGAAAGGAAAGATAGGGTACATAACAGGAGCAATCCAAACACCAAGGTCAAAAGACCCCAATTTCGACCAGTGGTGCTTGGAGAATGCCATGGTTACAGCGTGGCTTATCAATTCTATGGAACCAAGGGTTGGAAGATCCTTTATTTTTCTCCCAACAACCAAAGATGTATGGGAAGCAGTCAAAGAAACATACTCAGACCTGGAAAACAATGCTGAACTGTTTGAACTCAATTCAAAAATGTGGAAGATGCAGCAGGGTGAGCAAGATGTGACTATACATTATAATGAGATGACTATAATTTGGTAGGAGTTGGATCTATTTGAGAAAGATCCAGAAGATGCAGGCCAGTAGAGAGAGAAAGTTGACAGGGGACGAGTGTTTGTTTTTCTGGCGGGTTTGAAGGAAGAATTGGATGAAATTAGGGGACGGATTTTGGGACAAAGGCCACTACCCTCAATCCGAGAAGTCTTCTCTGAAGTTAGAAGAGAAGAAGCTCAGAAGAGTGTCATGTTGGGAAAAAATGGAACTATAAAATTCCAGAATGAAGGTTCAACATTGGTCTCAAATAGTGACAGTGAGGGTGAGAAAGGTTAAAACAAGCAGAAAACTTAGTGTCATTTTTGCAAAAAACTGTGGCATACAAGAGATACCTGCTGGAAGATACATGGTAAACCAGCAAACTAGAAGAAAAAATGGGCTAGTGAGGAGGAGACGGGAAAGCTTTGCAAGCTGGGAACCAGCCCAGTCATGACCAAGATACCTCCAGCTCAACCAGTACCTTTCCTTTCACAAAGGAACAACTTGATCATCTGTATAGCTGAGAATTCCAAAAACTCTCTTGTTCTGTAGTCCAATTAGGTATAATCCTTCCAAAAGCCTTTGTTTGTTCTATACCCTCCTACTCTTGGATAGTTGACTTTGGAGCCACCGATCACATGATTGGTAGCTCTAAATTTTTTTCCTCTTACTCACTGTGTGTAGGGAACCAGAAAATTCGAATTGTAGATGGTTCCATAGCTTTAGTAGCAGGAAAAGGGACAGTCCCTATTTCAGATACCTTAACACTAGAAAATGTTCTTCACATTCCAAATCTTTCATATAACCTTGTTTCTGTTAGCAAGGTAACCAAAGATATGAATTGCAAAGCTAATTTTTGGTCAACTCATTGTATGTTTCAGGATTTGGAATCGGGGAGGATGAT